>JAOXJP010284350.1:0-33708 GCA_025762735.1 Platanus orientalis | reverse complement strand
ATGCATTTATATAATGCACCCACATGTAAGCTTAGAGTCTCACTCCAGTGATTGAGATTACATCACTCCATCATATGACAGTTCTACATGTAGCAGCCCTATAAGTGATGTGTCTAGCATCACCCATAGTTGTAAACTTTCAAGTCTACAAGAACTGGATAATCAGATCTCTCCACACATTCCAATGTGTCTGACATCATACTATGTTACCTGAGGACCATCTATCTCATCTCATGAGATCAAATAATTACCCATACAAATAAACAAATTCATGTGATGATAGAATAAGTAGTCATTATTAATTAATCATGCCTATATTTTATGTGAATGACTTTGTTAGGACACATATTTCCAACAATGATATCTCAATCATTAAAAAAATCCTAAAATATAATCATACGGGTCTCAACATGTTCATAAAAGAGTATCTACAAATCTCTACCTAAAAGTATATCTAAAATACTAAACTAAAATACATTCTCATAAAGTAAACTAAAATAAAAATGAATGTCACATTCTTAGGCCTAAAAACCCCTCAATCATCTCGCCTCACTGCATCCCAAGTGACTTCTACATATACCTGTACTCCAAGACTCCATCTACGGGTGGTGCCGAATAGGATAAGCTTGACAGACTTAACGGAAGGGTATGCAGCTTATACTATACTAAAATGAGACCAAAGATAATCATGGTATCAAATAGGAAGAATCAAGATAGACTAAGAAATCAATGTAGGAATGAGAGTACATCAAGTTTATTAAACATATATCCTTACTATGATTTGAGTATGCACATGTAATAAGAAAACCACAAGAGTATCCAAAGTAGATCAAGCTAAATCATGCATATGCTACATGTTATATGTCACATGCTAAGTACTATATGCACATACCTAATAATATATGTACCACATGTAGATCGCAAAAGTGTCTCCTCACATAAATATATATATATATATATATATATATATATAAGTGTAGATAAACCATGAAATGTATCTGACAAAACATATCATATATAAACCATATAAGGTATTCGACAAAGCATATCATATATAACCATATAAGGTCTCCGACAAAATGAATCACATAACCCGCATAAAGGTCTCTGACATAGTACATTATCTAACGTATATTGGACCACTAAGGCCGCCATCACCTATTAATGTGACCAAGTGATTGTGTACCTATAGCCATAAAGACTTATGTTAAGTCGTAAAAATCCCCAAAGACATGAATAGTGTATCCTATATAATCTCCTGGACTAGGGTAGTTTGCTAAAATTTATCTGGACAAGGGTTTTGTCCTATATCATTTCCCCAGACCAAGGTAGTCCCATATTATTCCCCCATACTTGGGTAGTCACATTTTATTCCCTCGTACCAGAGTAGTCCTCTAAAATTCCCTAAAATAAGGGAGTTAAACAAATCCATGGGTCAAAATAAGCGATAAACCAAACCATGTTTTTATAAAATAATATAGTTACTACATAAGTATGTCATTTGTAAAAATATCTACATATTTTATCTCATGAAGAGTCCAAATAATGAATTAGTAAGTTACATGAAAGGGGGCTCAAATGTCAATATGCACATAAAAGTGTTTGGCTCATATCTAGGGGCATAAGAGATGCTCATGGATGTAAAATCATTTTATGCCAACTTCCATATAGATTAAAAACTAAGTATCTCTAGTCCTTTAAAAATCATGTAGAAATCCCGAATAAAATACCACACAAAAATCACGGAGTAAACCATGGCAATGATAATATGCACATGGCATTAAAAACTATCACACAATGCAAAGAGTAATATTGCACATGGCATTAAAAACTATCATACAATGCAAAGAGTAATATAGCAACATGAGGATCAATAGGCATGAGAAATATACACAAATTATGGAGGACAAATCATATGTCATTTCATCAAATAGGTAGGGAACAAGCATTTAGAGGGTTTCAAAAGAAATTAAGAAAATAAACAAAGATTTACTACAAAAAACTTCCTACACCCTCTAGATCATGTAAATCCAACTCTATAAACTTTTTAACAATATTAAAGATTACCAAACTCAAGGAAATAAAACATTAATATTATAGGGTTAACTCTAAATTCCAATAACACATAACAATGGGGTAAAAGAACTTTTCAATCATACTCATATTAAATGATCTAGAATCCTCATAAGAAAATCAACATTCTCATGGGGTTTGAATATAAATTTACTAAAGCAAAACTCATTCTCAACAAAACTAAGGTTCTAGGAGGAGGGACATCATGTATATAGAGCTCATCTATTCACATAACCAATTTTCATAGAGATTAATCAACAAAAAATTTACAAACATAAAGTAGAACCACATTTCTAAGATCATATGAAAGGAAAGTGTGTATAAACAATATATCCACTCACAAACCATTTACATAGAGATTAAAATCCACAAATCTTAACAAACATAGAATAAAAACACATTTATATGAACTCATGAAATGAAAGTATAACATAAATTGCATATTCACTCACACAACCAATTTTCATAGAGATTAGGGTCACAAATCATTGAAACATAGGAATATAATCACACATCTAGAAACCTAATAATGAAAAGTGTAATATAAACAACATATCCAATCATAAATCTATCAATCTTGGCTTCAAAATGGGAGTTTATCTTTCACTACACTCTTCCCCTTGTAGCTTATTCTTTATTTTAAAATCAAGCAATAAAACTAATATTTTAACCCATAATAGAGAAAGAAAATAGTAAATAACTTAATTCCTAAGCTAAATATAGGTTTAATAACTTACCAAGCTTGTGGAGAAGAAGAACCTCATGTCTCCCAGGTATTTTCTAAACTTGCATTTTTTTCCCAAGAATCCCTTTCTCTTAGGTGACACAAACCCTAAATGAAGTAAAAAGACATTTTATGAGTGTTTCCTAGGGTTTCCCACTAAAAAAAAAAAAGAGCCTCCGTGCAAACCTAGGTGAAATCCGATTCATAAAACACAAAAACCCCTTACCCAATCAATAGGAAAGTGCCTAATCGATCGGGACACTCCTCCGGTCGATCGGGTACCCCCCCGATTGATCGGACATGGTTCCCGAACTCCAAAACTCCTAGATTTTATGATTTTGACATTTGCACACTAAAATGGTCATAACTCCCTTGATATACATAATTTTTTATCAACATTTGTTTTGTTGGAAAGTATATTCGACGTCCTTTCTATTGGAATATGGTTTGTACTCTAATTCACTCGGGGTTGGTGTCGATGGACCGTTAAGTTATCCTAAATATAAAATTAGGATAATTTTCGAACTTAACAGGTTCGATGCCCAACTTGGGTTTTACACTTATAACTTAGTCAAATGAGTTCCTAAACCACTCTATAGTCTATTTAAAATATGTGAAATGAAAAATTTAGCCTTATATGAAAAAATTATGATTTTACCCTTAAAGCATAGCAAGAGGTGTTACATCTTGGATATACATTATTTATTGCTTTAATTTCCAATTATTGACGTCTATCTATCTATACCATGGGCATTATGGGTAATGTACATTTGAAAGGAGGGAATATGAGCACTAAATCACCCTAACAAGAGAGGTTAATGAAAGAACTATTTTTTATATAAAAATATATATTTCGTGTTGTTTTAAAAATAACTAAAATGTCTCACTTGTATGGAATATGATTATATTAAATAAGTTTAATTTAATTTGATTCAATAAGATTTTATTGAGTTAGATTAGTTAAGATTTTATTTAAATTAAAATTGAGATTTTCCTTAAATTTGATTTGACAAGTGAGATTATGTCATGTGTCGTGATAATATTTGAATTAAGGATTGATCATGTGTTTTGCAAGGCACCAAAATTTGGTGCATCCACATGAAAAATCTTCTTGATCTAGCTGAGTCATATTCAATCAAACCATTGCTCTAGTTAAATCTATGGTATTGATCATCATGGGGGATTTGATTTTCAATATGCAACTCCAATGTGCCTTATCAAGGGGACTTGATTTTTATTTTAAAAAAAAACTGTGATTATGTGATGGAAGGTTTGGGAGTAGAATACGAAGATCTTTATAATTTCCCTAAAGTTTATCAAATTGGTCGAATGCTACTTGCATCACGGTGAACTGACTCTGATCCATAAGTTATGGCTAGTATTCTTTGAATGTTGAACAAAGAATATTTAACAATTGAAACTATTACACTATGTTTTTTTGAATGTGTTGAGTATTTTGTTAATTTTTTCTTGGAATTTCAAATCGAGTTAAGGAATCATCAAACCCCAACATGACAAAATTTAATAAATAAACTCTCTACTCAAAGGTTTTGGAGCATTTTGAACACATCCCAATATCCAGTGCTTTAAGAATATTTCATGGTGCATTTTTTGAGGAAGGATGCACGACTCTATGAGGATGGCTCTAGGATGTCGTGTATAATGGACGAGGGGTTGGAAGGATGGATAGAGTGGTCTCCATATTGTTTGCTAATTGTGTATCCTAACATGCCTAAATCATCAAAGAAAATTTAACCAAAACTGGGTATCTACAAATGGTATGGTCTGTGGTTAAAAGGTTACAGGGAACGTTACACGGATGCAAGTGTTCATCTAATCACTTGTCTCGAATATTTAAAGTTGGTGCTTCCCATTAAAAGAATTATTTGGACCCTGGGCTAAAATTAAGTGTTGACCGTATGAATCACTCCACTTGATGGGAGAATTCGACACTTATATCTCAACTAACAAGTGTTCATTAAGTGTTGACCGTGTGAGTGACACCACTTGATGGGAGAATTCAACACTTATACCTCAATGAACAAGTGCTCTCTCTCTCCCTCCCTCTGTTTCTCTCTTTCTCTCTCTATATATATCAATCTTTCTAAACTTTTCTCCTTTGCCTTAATTCAATTCGCCCACAATGCCAATATTTTTAAATAATAAATGGTTTTACTTGGAGGTTTTTTTTTTCTTCACATGTGATGATTTTTCTTTAATCATGTCCTCTTTCTTAATATTCCATTTCTTTTCCAGTTCCTCTTTTCATTGTTTCCATTGCTTATGCTGCCGTATGCAACCATGGTGTTTGTTTCATCAATTTGAAGATCCAATCGATTGACGCATCTTAGCTATGATTTGAGCAATTAAGCTATGGAGAGAGAGAGAGATGATGATGATGCCTTTCTTACGTTGGCGATTTGTGTAAGATTGCTTTTGGAGAGAGAAGAAGATGTGGGAAGACAAAGATGCGAATAGCCAGACGAATAGAAGAGAGACGTGGATGGCTAAAATGCTTATGAATATACGAGAACAAAATAAAGCATAAAAGGGCATTTTGTTTTTTACCCAAAATATTACAGACAAGTGTGAAATGTAATCTTCAGCACTAACATAAATATGCTTCCTCGTCATCTAACATAAGCTGCTGATGCACTGATTTGGCATCATGGACTTATGGCCCCCACCATTTGTGGGTTCGGCCTGTAATAGCAAAAATCATTTTTGTGGGCCAGGTTTTATGGCCTTGATGCCCATACCCAGAAGGCAAAACAGTCGGGTGTGGGCCTAAATGAGCAACTTCCGGCTTTAACTAAAACCCTTCCCATCTTCCCATTCAGATTCTAAGCGTCTACTACATCTCACCCCAAAAAGAGCCTGAGTCTAGGTCTTGATGAGCTAGCCCATAATGGAACATGGTCCAACCTAATCCCCGTCCTCAACTGCTGTTGTCTCAGGTGCAACATATATAGGGAAAGGATCTCTTACACCCAAATTTGTTTGTCCCCCCCATGTCCCCACACCTCAGGCTGACATGTGATGGTTTTTGGAATTTGGTGCCTCTTTTAAATAGGGAGCAAATGTTTTTTTTTTTTTTTATGGTTTTAACCTTATAACCCCATTTTTATGGGTAGCTATTATTATTATTTTTATTTTGAAAACTGCTTTTACAGTTTTAACCCTACACACCTACCTTTTGTGTGTGGAGACAAGGAGGGGCAGACAAATTGGGTGTAGCAGATCCTTTCCCATTTACATATAAGAAAATGATTAATGAGACTGGTCTCATGTAAGAGAATCAGCATCCTTGTATAGATCAGTACAATTGCTATGAACAACATACCCAAAAGGTCATCATACCAATGAGCAAGGATCTGCTGTTGTACAGCAGCCTACTGCATGAGCAAAAAACTAGGGGCTTTTTTTTGGGTGGGGGGGTTGTTTTTGTAGATGGGCTTTTTGTTCATGCAGTAGCCTGCTGTACAGAGGCTAATTTTTTATGCATGCCAGTGTGCCTGTCTTTCTACCAAAAAATAACAAACTAAAAATGTGTTTGCCTAAAGTATGATCTGTCATGGTTCATTGCTAGGCATTAGTTAACTAGAAAGTGAGCATACCTTTTCCTTGTATTCTATACTACTAGTTCATGATTTGAATAAGATTTTTAATCATTTAATTTTGAAGTGTAGCGCATTGATGTGCCTAACGTTAGGCCAACTCTAACAATTGGATTCTAATAAAGTTTATTGGTGGGCCTCCCTCCCCCTATGATTCCAATCCAACTGTTTTCTGCTTTAAGGAAGACGGCGCTTTTACTTTAGAGCCGTTGATTCCATGAGATAGTCTTACAAGCGACCGCCTTTAAAAAGTCAGATTGGAATAAGTGATGGAGCCCATCAATACACATATTTCAATCTCCCGTTAATCAGGGGCTGTCACATAAGAGACCAGTCTCATTGATATATATATATATATATATATATTTTTTTTTTTTCTATTTGTTTTATAACCATATCCCTTGCATTTTAGCCAAAGCCCACCAAAAATCCTCTTAACTTGAAATTAATGCCTTTTTACAGAGATAAAAACTATAACATTTGATGACAGCTATAGGGGACAACTTACAAGGTTCTTTGTCTCATTCTATAGATTGTTTGAGATCTAAATTTTATATATATTCTAAAAGAAGCTTGACAAATGAAGTTTTTTTTTTTTTTTGTGTGTGTGTGTAGAAACAAGGTGAAATTTGACCTATATTTAAAGAACACCATGTCAAACGACAATGACATATAACCAAAACAAAATCCTACTGCTTTCTATCAATCTATGTCAAAGTTATAGGCCATATCTCCTATGATTATATGTTGACTGTATTGCAAATAATTGGTTTTTAAGATAGGGTTCTTAGATGATACACATTATGAGGTGCACAAGTGCAATGGCTACAAGTCTACAACTACCCATGGTCAGTGAGTCTCTCAATCAAATGTTAGAGAGAGAGAGAGAGAGAGAGAGAGAGAGAGAAACTTGGAACTTGGTGCTAGATCCAGGTCGACTGGTTTGGTCTGATGGTTCAACAACTGGTTTGGTCCGATGGTTCAAACTATATGGGCCAATGATGTACAGCTACTTTAAAAATCATATAGGTTAAATCAGTCTTGCCAAAATTATCGAAAAAAAAATCAGTCTTGCCATGCGATGACATGAGTCAGTTAATGTTGAACCGGTTGGTGACTTGGGTTTGAGCATCATTTGATGATTTTTACTGTAAGTAGATTCAACCCTAAGCGTACATGAGACATGCTAATGATCCCAGCATGGGTAGCTTTGGCGTTATCCTCTCAAGAGAAATGGCAGGGATTGAAACGCCCTCATGGTATATGCTGTCATGTGATATTGGCTCTATCCTGCCCATTGTGTGTATCCCGCTGTATGAAGAGACTGTCTACAGTCCAATTGGCCCTACCCCAACCCACAAACAAATAAGATGAAATGTTATATCTTGAGACATGTTGATAGTCATTGTCCTTAATGGTATTTGCCTCCGTATCTTCCAATGCGACAAGGAAAGCCAACGACCACCCCAGGGTTCAATAATAACAATCTTCCCAAACCCAAAAAGTGAATAAAACTTAAAACTTAATGTCCAAAATGTTACAAGATAAAGTTGTAAATATAAGACTTTATGTTTTTTTTCCTGAAAAAAACATCATGGGATTAAAGATTCCACCTTTTTTGAATATTCTGAAATTATATCCAATGAATATAACATTATCATTATCATGGTGTTCGAGTTTTGCCTAGCTCAGCTCATGTTGGTCACACAAGGATTATCCCTAGTCTGGACTCAGGTTTGGTGCTAGCCTCATGTTTGGCTCGTTAAGATTGTGGTAAGCTTAGCTGGTTAAGATTTGGGTGAGTTCGGCTCGCAAATTCTAGTTTTTCCTTGCGGCCTAAATCTTAAACCAATAGCTCATGTGACAGACCTGCTCCTAAAGTCTAAATCTATAGCTGAGTTGAAATAGGCCTAACAACTCATAAATCGAAGTCAAGCCTAATGCAGCTCAGCTAAGTGTCATGCATTCCGTGTGTGAGTTTGCAAGTTATCTTCGGCTCATATGTGTACATAAAGTGAAGTGGGTTCTAAGAGATTCTAAGAACTTCTATAGTAATATAAATCATTTTAAAGAGCTCTAGAATATTCCAGAATTTTAAGTCCATGAGATCAATTGGAGGCCCATGCTTTTGTCTATGAGCTGTGCTTTGAGTTGAGTCAGCTAGCTCAGCTCACTGTCACCCATGTTTAAGATTGAGGCAAGATTGGCTTAGACAACAGCACAGCTCTCCAAACTCAAGCGTACAACTTGATGTCCAAACTTAAAGTCTTATGATCCAAAAGCTATAACTGTTGAAACATGCCTAACAACCATGGAAAATAAATCGGTCAAATACGTGACGAAATGTTAGTTTAGGACCCTTCTCATGATTATTGATTAGAAGATTTTAATCCATCGTTTGATAAATCCCACTTAAGAGATTCTCTAAAGCTAAAATCAACATGATAATGTAACCTTAACCACTTAATTTGTGCTTTAATTTTAGGTTCAGTCTGGTTGCCATGAAAAGGTTTTCTTGTGGTAAAATTTTCTCAAAAAATCATTTTTAAGCTGTCTGATTAGTGAATAGATAAAAAACGTTCACCTTAACAAATGCTAACCATTGCTCCTTGTCAGGCTGCGGACACATCAGCACTGAAAAGTGAATATGCAACCCCCAAAAAAATAAAAATCACTTTTCAATGCTGATGTGTCCACCTCTAACAAGGAGCAGTGATGAGCACTTGTTGTTAAGGGAAGTGTTCATGAACCGATCCTATCTGATTGCTATGATAAGTTAGTTTTTCCATGTTTTTTCTTGTGATTCGTATCTTTCCTTTTCTTGTGGGATTTTCTTTTCTTTTCTACACAATTCAAGGCAACCGGTCTGACCCTTATATTAAAAAAAAAAAAAACTGTTGTCATTACACAATTAGTTTCCTCTTAGTTGAAGGCAAAGTTTGGGCTCCTCGATAACAAAAAAGTGCCCTGGACCCTTCGAATCTTCTATGGGTCAGCATACATGACCTACGATTTTGCCAAATGTAAAATAAATTAAACTTACAACCATGAGCGGGTCATTTTATTTTTTCTGGGATGACGAAAAAACCACTAAAGCAACTCTCAAAGATACATTTTTTCAAGGGTATAAAGGTCGAAACAAAATCTCTTACTAATATTTTCATAATCCGTATTAGTTCCGCCTAATATTTCGTTTAGACCCACTGGCAATTCCGCAATTGCGTAACAAACGAAGGCTATTTACATATCTGTCCTTCCACATTTCCCTAACCCGTTTGTTTACGAGGACCCCAAGGTTTCAACCTTCTCTCCCCATCTCTCGTGTTGTGTGTGATTTTGCGAGACAACACAGCAGGCTAACAATTAAAAGAGGAGGGCAGGGGGGGGAACAAGAACCACTTCAAAGGCTCTCTCTCTCTCTCTCTTTCTCTACTTCTTTTCGAAGCTCAGTTCGCCTCTTCAAACCGAGAATTAGGGTTTACAAGAGGTTCGCTTCTGTACTGTCCCTAGGGTTTTTGAAACTCGATTCGGAGGGGATTGAGGACTGTGAAAGCTTCAAGTGTTGTTCATTCATCCATGGCGGCCGAGAAACTCAGGGATTTGAGCCAGCCGATCGATGTTGCTTTACTTGATGCAACTGTTGCGGCGTTCTATGGAACGGGATCTAAGGAGGAGGTGAGCTTATTTCGCTTTGTTATTGAGTTCTGATTAATGGAGTTGGTAGTTCTCTTTCTCTGAAGTTTTTGGTGGTCTGAACGAGGTGGACGGAAGATTTTGCTCGCTGGTTTTTTTGTCTCTAACTTCATGCCATTTAGCTTTTAGTATGAATGAAAAAAATGGATTTCCCCCTTTCTGATAGAAATGGCTCTTTTCGAAAAAAAATATGCATGTTTTATGTCTTGTTTTTAGATCATCAGGATTTCTTTGGAATCTTTGGTTCCTTTTTGCTTCCCTGTTTGATTTTCCATTGGTTTTGATGTAAGAGAGGAATGCACCTTTTCTCAGAATGAAAAGTTAAGTAAGGAAATGGCTGCATCTTCTTAAATCTGTTGAAATCATTTGCCCTTTTTAGTTGTTTGTTTGTTTGTTTTTTTTTTCCTGAAATTTATTTTTCAAATGGGAGTGAGTTTCAATTAGTATGCTCTTGGAATTCGATTGCTAAAAGCTTGCCCCGTTTTGAAGTTTAAATTTGGGACTCTGATTACTTTTACATTTCTAGAAAGGCGCAGTTTTATTAATATTGTCTTTATAAGAGCTGGGGACAAATTTTTTTTTTTTCAACAGCATAATTTTAAATTTCTACCAAGATTATACTTCTTGATGTACTGCCAATTATTAGTATTATGGCTAATTGAAAACTGTGTGTTGATTATTATAAGTTGTATTACATGTGTTGGCTAATCTTTTTCCCTTTTGATGGCACAGAGGACAGCTGCAGACCAGATTTTGCGGGAGTTGCAAAACAACCAGGATATGTGGCTGCAAGTAGTTCACATTCTACAAAATTCACAAAATTTGAACACCAAGTTCTTTGCACTTCAGGTTGGTCTGTAATGTCAATTTTATAATCTGATAGAAATCTTTCTGATTGATATGTATTATCTGGACTAAAAAAATGCCAACATAGATATAATTGTTTTAGCTGTCTGCCATGATCCTTTTCTTTTCTCTATGATGTTTAATGTTTTAGTCCTATATGTTCTGTTGTAACGCAAACATTTCCTATAATGGGGGAGGGGTTGATATCATGTTAAAACCTTACATTTTGTGAGGTTATGAAATATCTTGTGATCTCTAAAGTGATATATCACTGGGCGTACCTTAGAAAGGTTTAATTTTTTTGGGCTTTTTTTTGGAGAGGGATTAATTACAGCAGGTATTGCTAATTCTTAGATGGATGATGAATTTTATCTTGTTTGCTTAGCCTAATGAGTTCCCTGCCTGAAGCCTGTTCTATCTCAGTTACCCCGCATTGGAAGGAAGATTTACACATTCTCATTATAGCAGTTCCATCTACTCCTAGAAAACGTCTGAAAAATTCTGCTAGGGGACTACCAAGCAGGGGCGAAAATACGATAAGTAGATTCATCAGATCATGACTACTTCATATAATGGGATGATGCTGGAAGTGGAACTGCTTTCTTAAAGTTTCACCCAAATGGTGCTGACTGCATTGCTTTATGTCACCAGATGGTTGGTCCATTAATAGTAACTTAGTGTGGTCCAATGGGATCCCACAGAGATACAGCCAAAAGCTGTATCATGCAAGATGTAATGTTTTCTGGGCCCATTTTCCAAGTCAAACAACATCACATGGTCAAATTCATTACGTGTTTAATTGCATGTTGACCACTTCACTTGGGTGTCATCCTATCTGGATTTATGACCGTTTTTTTAATGGAAGGTTCATCCTTATTTTTTGAATGTGGTTCAAGGAGGGAGGAACATAAATTTGAGTTGATAATGCCATGCATCCTTCAACATGTGGGTATGAGTTTTCCTTAAAGGGAAATTTTTGATACGTGTTGTCTCATGATAGATGCTATGCCTTTTTTATCTTTTTTTCTAAATAAGGCAATTCATAATACCTTTTATGAAGATCAAGAGCCGACAAAATACAAGATTCCACACAGAAAGTGAACCTAAAAGGATGCTTAAGACTGTTTAAGAAGTCATAATTGCTCTAGGACTGTAAAATTCTTTTTGGAGTGACTTTTGAAATTGCTTAAATTGTTTTTTAACTTTATTAAAAAGCATATTTAAATGTTTGTTTATATGGATTTGAAGTCATAATGTGTAAGTTGGGATAATGGAATTCTCCTTATTAAACCTTGAGTGATAAGATTCTATTTTCAAATAGAGCGGGAAGTTGATTAGAGGGACACTATTGGTTTGTTTGGAGCTTAATAATGTTTTTTTTCATGTGCCAATAGTTGTAGGACTGAGTTGAGACTTGAGAGCCTTTTGATTCCTTGTTCGTTTTTTGTTTCTCTGGAAGTGGATCTGATACATGAAGCTGATCGATAGAACATGCTGTCAGTGTTGCTTTGGGAGAACTTTGAGTTCTATTTATTTTCATGTAGAACCATGTTCATGATATACCTAGTTGGAGGGAAAAAGAAAAGAAAGAGAAAAAGTTCTCATAAAAATTGATATCCAGTTGGAGCCACTTAAACTTTGATCTTTATATAGGTTGGTTTTACAATGCAATTCACAGACTTTGGGATGCCAACATGCTTGGGTTGGCATGGACCACGGTCAATCCGAGCCCAATTCCACTCTGTCTCTCATCAACACTAATCGTAAGTTGATCTTGAGGTTTGATAACCCAACTCATTACCAACCTGTCAAAGAAAAGTGAAACCTTTTACCATTCCATCCAGTCTCTCCCTACCCTTCGCTGATGTTTTGAACAAGCAGACATAAATGTGTAAGGGGGTTTGGGTGTTCGTACACCCGGGGTAACCCCGAAGGCAAAAGGGGGTTTGGGTGTTTGTAAAATGATGGATATGAATATCGTCTTTCTTTGCAAATGGCTATGATGGCTGGGATATGATGAAGAAGGTCTTTGGAAAAGGGTGTTGATTGTGAAATGTGAATTCGGGATGTGTGGAGGTTGAATATGGTTAGAGGTCCCTATGGGAGGAGTCTGTGGAAAGGGATAATTGGCCATCTCAATGTCTTTATCTCTGGGATTGGCTGAGGCTGGGAAAGGGGATAAGATTGGTTTCTGGGGGTATAGATGGTGTAGGAATAGATCTTTGCAAGAGGAATATCTAGATATATTCATGATAGTAGAAAATCCTAGGTTAAGGTTTGTGATTATAAGGTGATGTTTCCTACCTTTACACATGTTGACCCAATTTTCAGGAGCAATGCTTTTGACTGGGAAATACCTTCCTTCTGTAGCTTCTTGGAAAGATTATCTACGGTTATCCTCTAGGACGATCATAATTCCAATGGCTTTTTCTCTGTGAGCTCTTCTTTTAGCTTATTGAATCTTCGCTGGACCTTGGTATTCCTTGGAAATATATATGGCTTCATTTGATTTTGTTGAAGGTCCGGTTCTTCCTCTGGACGACCACTTTGGGTAGAATTTCCACATTGGATGTGCTTAGGTGTAAAGGGATGTACCTCTTCAACATATGCATGCTTTGTTATCGTGATGGAGAGTCGGTCTCTCATACTTTGATTCATTGTCCTTTTTCAAGGGAGGTGTGGAATGTGATGATCCAGGAGTTTGTCTTGGTTTGGGTAATGTCCCAAGATGTTTCTAATATGTTGGTAAGCTGACGCACTTCGGCGTTAAATGCCAAGGGTAAGAAAATTTGGCGTATGGCTCCGGTTGCGATTTGGTCTCTTTGGCTTGAAAGGAATAACAGAGTGTTTGAGAATGTAGCCGAGCTGTCTTATCAAGTTTCAAATGGCCAAAAATTTGCTTCTTTTCTGGGCTAGAAGATGTAAAGATTGGGATAGTGACCAAAGGGATGGTCTATTTAGGGATTGTCCTCTAAAAGGAGACGAGCGAATCATCGAATATTGGTTGCATGGTTCCAATTGTTTTGTTGAACTTGCAACATTATAAAACTTGAGGATGATTATTTTATTTATTTTTGAATTGGGGGAGAATGATGCAGGACGTCCTATATTCAAGGTTTGAGTGTATTTTGGGTATTTTAAGTTTTTTTTTATAATTATTTGGTTATGATTATTACTATGGGCAATCTTATTTTTTTTCGATAATTATGGGCAATCTTATTTAGTTTTAGGTTTTATTTTTGTCAGTCATTTTATAGAGTTTAGTTTATTTTCAAGTAGAACAGGTTTTATTTAAGTTTTAGGAAAGTAAAAAGATGTATTTCCATCATCTTACTTTGTGCTTTGTTTTTGTAGTCAAAACTTACCCATTTGGTCTGATTTTGGATTCCTTTGAAAAGCTTTTTCACAAAGGAGATCTTTGATTGCAATTTCTCCTCATAGATGTGTTCTTTGCAAGAAGGTAAGTGAATTGGCTAAGCATATCTTATTTATTGTAGATTTTCCATGGATATTTGGAATTATTTTTTTGGTTGCTTGTTTCGGCCATGGGTTATTATGCCGGAGGAATTGATGGACATGGTTAGCCAATGGAATAGTAATGGTATGGGTACTTGTGGTAGCCTATTTTGGGCTTATCTTTTTCATGGGATCTTATGGGGGTTATGGAAAGAAAGGAACTTCAGAGTTTTTGAAGGGATCTGTAAAGCTCGTATTGATGTGGTGGATTCTATCCCTAGAGAAGTGGGTGGGTGGCTCTTTGTCACTAAGGAATTTCAAGTTCTCTCTCCTTCTATACTGTTGAGGGATTGAATTACTTCTATTTCTCATGATGTTCTTATGTTAAGGGTTCTTTACAATGGAAGGCTCCCTAGTGAAGGAATTTTGAAGCTGAATTTTGATTGGCCCTCTAAAGGCAACCTGGGTCCTGGTGGTTATGGCTGTGTTGTGAGGGACAGTGGTGGCAAAGTTATTCATGCAATGTGTGGTTCATTAGCAATTGTAATGCTATAAAGGCTGAGGGTGGTGGCTCTTTTCATGGGCCTTCACAATTTTCAATCTATGGGGGTGCGGGGCTGTATAGTGGATGGAGATGCTTCATCAGCAATTGGCTTGGGTGTAGAAAAGGGAGAGGGGTCTTGGTAGCTGGCCTCTTTGTTCTATGATATTAGGGAATTGTCGGTCTCCTTGGGTGTCTTCTTTGTTTATGCCCCAAGAGAACAAAACTCTATGGCTGATAAGCTGACCAATTTGGTGGTTGGGATGTCTTCTTGTTTTGTTGGTAGTGTTCTTCCTGAGTGTTAGTTGTTGATCTCTTTAGATGTTGTTGTGTTAGTATCTTGCATCTGGTTTCTCTTTTTCAATACACAATGTTTTTAGTTATCAAAAAAAAAAAAAAAGACAAAAAAAGAAAAGAAAGAGGAGTTAAAGATCTTGCAAAGCTGATGTCATTTGGGAAAGTTATGACTATAATAATTGCAGGTCTCAGAATATGACTAGTTTGTATTGTTTTTTGAGTTCTATTTTATTAGGCATCTTTTTTGGTTTGTCTATAAATAGGAAGGAGATGGTGTAATGTAATATACATTGTTGTGATGGACTCATGGACTCCATAACAATTCAAGGTGGATTCCTTGAACCTCTATCTTAGTTCAACGGTGTTTGAACTGATCCTACATGCTTCTCTGTACTTTGCCCTACATCAACATCTAGGTAAATGCTTTAACTCTTAGAGGAATTGAATTACTCCATGTCTTAAAAATGGGGCCCCTTGTTCTTGGGTCATCTGAAGTGTGTGTGTAGAATGATCCAACAGAGAAATTCCCTTTTGAGTCCACCTTCTGATATGAATCGAGTTTATTTCAAGGAGAAATTGAAGAAAAAAGGCCCCAACAATCAATCTAGGATTTTCCCCTATATATTTTAATCCTGTTCTTATTTATTTATCAATTTTCCAATCTCAGTTACATGCCCACAGCCACTAATTTCTTGCTGAAATTCTGTTTTTCTATTTTACTAATATCTTATTGTTCGTAGTCTTATAACTCTTTTTTCTTCAAATTATTAGTTATTGCAGCCTCTATTACTTTGACTTCTCATTTCTCTTGATAGTTATTAGTTATTGCATCTCCTTCCACGCTACCTCTCATGTCATCCAGTCCACTCTTGGAGAGATGCTGGACTCTTCCAATCTTTTGGAAGCTTGGTACATTTTAAAATCTCCCTATCAAGTAGATATCTCCATAGGTAGGGCACCAAACAATTCTCTCTTTTCTCTAGACGTTCAGCTGGGACATCTCTCTCTCTCTCTCTCTATATATATATATATATATATATATATATATCACTATGTTTCTCAAGAAAAACCCCTTTGTTTTTTTTTTTTCCTTCATATATCTAGCAATCAAGGCTGATAATTTGAATAAGGATATATGATAATTTGAAATGCGAGATAAAATGGTTTTTACCAATGTAGTTGTGCCTCCAAAAGAGATAGTTGCTTCTACCACAAAGCAAGTCTTCTTTCTATCTTTTAACAATTGGCTCCCAAATAGCCTTGGAGATAGATCAAGCTTGAGCTATAATTAAGACACCGGCACGCTTCGAAGAAGCAATTTGACGTTCTTTGATGCGGACCTCAAAGTCACATCTTATGTGGGGCCTACATGTGCAGCGTAGTTGGGGGCCCACACATGTGCAAACATGGAGGGCATCACTTGGACACCATTTGGACTTTAGATTAGGGCTATTAGAGTCTTTTTATATTGCTGTTGTTTTTATGTTATTAGAGTTATGGGACATGGAGGTCTTTTGTGTTTTTGTTTTTGGTTGAACTCTGTATCTTATGAGTAGGGCGTCACCTACATAAGCTGTAGGGGATCTTATATTGAATTAGAGAATGAATGAAAGTAAAAGTTTGAAGCTCATGACTGCAGCTCCCTTCCCCTCTTTCCAGAGATTGGAAACCCTAGGTGAGATGCCCAGGTTTTTGATGATTTTCTTGGTGAGAAGCCAAGGTCTTGGGATCTTTTGGTGAGAAGCCTTAGATACTAGGTGATATCTCTCCTCTTTTCTTTTCTTCTTTTTTGTTCGTTTTGGTTGTTTGGTTATTAATAAGACCGAATTTGATTTTCTTTTAACCCTAACTTAAAAATCCTAAAGAATCACCCCTAATTTTCTAAACCTTGCTATCTTATCATTTTTACGAATTTTCTGAGCTTTGTTGTTTCAAGCCTTTGCTGTTCTCTTGATTTCAGCAACTTTTGAAACCCCAAACATCATTCGTGGGTCTGTGACTCTGTTATAAGGACAGAAATTTTTTCTGATATTAGAGAATCAAACTACCAGAATTCTGGGTTTTTAGGAAACCTGACAGCCCCTTTTCTGAAGCCTTTGACTGCACCTTTTCCTTGGATACCCTAATCTGCGGCTATATATATATATATATATATATATATATATAAACCCTTTGGTCAGAACTTTATGATCTGAGATTACTTCAGTTTTAAGCCATCTGATTGATTGGTTTGATGTCCTATTGCTATTCTTGACACCTATCTTTTATTTTCTGTCTTTTTATTGACGGTTATGTTTAAACCTGTTCTATGTTTTCTACTTTAATATTTGCTACTGGATTCACTGAGAAAACACCGGAGTTCTCTGATTTGACATAGCTAGCTTCCTTAGTTTCTTCTGAATTTTTGTGGGTTGTTTTTTCATTCAGGGGTTTTATCAATCTGTAAAATTTCAGCATATTCTCATCCCCGGGCTTTGTATTTTATTCTTTTTCTCAATAAAATTTTTTCCCATTAAAAAAAAAGTGTTCTAATGTTTTGTTTTTTGTTATCCAGAAATTCCAGATTTGTTTTATCTTAGTTTGAATAATTGTAGTTATTCCAATCCTCCTTTAAGTATTCCGTGGGTCGATAACCCGCAGGTTTACAGCCCCATAGGCTGTCCTGCGTCATTTTTAGTGCATTCTTGGCATAGAGAATTGGAATCCTTCCCTATGGCAATCAAGAATTCAAGATTCTTCTATTGATATTCACCTTCAGCCTTGAAAAAGTGCCTGGAAACACCTTAGCATTGCTTTCACATTAACTGATCCTTCCATGATGCATTGTGAAAAATTATTGTGTTGTGCAGATTGTTGTTGAGATAACTTGGGACTTTAGCACCACACTCTGACGTTGGTGATCAAACCATGTTCTTCAGCTATATACTTTAGCTTACTAAGGGCTTTGGCCACCAGGTTAAAGTGTATGGAGATGTGGTCACCTGTGTCAGGCCTCTAGAACTTTTGAAAATGCAAACTGAAGTTCCAGTTATTGGGATGGGGATGGATGCATTAGTTATGCATGCTCGTACATACCCTTTTCAATTTTTTTCCAAACCTTTTGTTCTCGTCACAATGTTAAGAAATTTTCAATTCGCATGGTCAATTGCCTTTCTAAATCGATCTTATGTATGGTCCCCCTTTTTATTTCTGGATCCTTGTATTATATAAATACATTAACTCGGTATCCTGTCTACATCTAATGTAGTTCTTGACATGACCCTAAAATCTGTTTGTTGAACTGGTAAATGGACAGTTTTCTGGAGGGTTAAAGGGTTGGTGCTTGTGGGCGGGGGGCTAGAGGTGTGTGACATGGTCTCAGTGATGCCTCTGGTTTATATCTACTATTCTTTGAGAAATAGAACCATCCTACCTTTCTTTGAAGAAATCGTAATTTTTCTCTTTTTATCAATAGATGAAGAAATCCTCTGCTAATACAAGCTGCACAATGTTGTACATATAAAATTGTAAGGTCAGATGGCAAAAATAAGCTTTGGGGACTATTGAATAAAGCAATTTAAATTTTCATGATATTCTTTAACTTCCCTTTCTATCTTGGCCATTCAACACTTTTTTCTTATTTATGAATTTTATAAAAAAGTATATTCATTAGTTCCAATCTTTGATGGGAAATCGAAATTTTTTTTTTTTTTTGATGGGAAATGGAAAAAGATTTACATTTCTTATAGACCTGTTAAATAAAAGATATATGTATCCAATACTGGTTAGTAAACCCACTTTATATGAATATGTTAATAAAAAATTATATTTATTGCTGTAGCTGTGATCTTTAGTTTTGAAACTTAGATTGTAAACCCAGACTTTCCTTCTCCATGGCTTTGCTGTCTCAGAGAACAGAGGTGCATAATACTTTTGTGTTCCATCTGTATTACCATGGAAGATGCGTGACTGCTTCTTGAGTAGTTATAAATTTTTTTGGACTGCTAGGGGAAATGACGCACTGATTAGTTGTTCTTCTATAAGGTGCTACTGAATTTAGGAAGTCTTCGCTTTGCTTTTACATACAGGTCCTGGAAGGTGTCATCAAGTATAGGTGGAATGCATTGCCGGTTGAACAACGAGATGGAATGAAAAATTACATATCAGACGTCATTGTTCAGGTATATGATCAACAGTAATATTTTTGACTTCGATGGGAAGTTCTCTTCATTTATATTTCATGTGTAATTGATATTTACATCTGTTGTTGATGTTGTCTCTCATGTAGCTTTCGAGTAATGAAGGCTCTTTTAGACGGGAAAGGCTTTATGTCAATAAGCTCAATATTATATTGGTCCAGGTAAATACCCATTCTGATTGCTGCTGTTGCTGCTGCTGCTTTCTCTCTCTTCAAGTTGTTTTTCATCTTTCTGCTTCACTGTTTGTCTATTTTGACATTTTCTGTTATGTTAATTCTTCACTGTTGCGTTTAAGGAAGGTTAATTCTCCGATATTTTGTATTGCTTCTGTTGATGTTGTTGCTTTTTTTTTTTTTTTTGGTATTTATTCTAAGCTGACCCTTCAAATGTTGCCTGTAGTGGTTTAGGTGGCTAGTTTCCTGGTTGTGGCATTGTTTTTTGTTCTCCAGATGTCTGATTAATGTTTGTTTTTTTTTGGCAGACTTTATTTATGCATTAGAATTAGTTGGCTCAGTTGGAGCTTAAGTTTGTTGACTTTGTAAATGGACTCAATGGTGATATTTCTATCATATGTTCTCTCTTAAACTGCAGATATTGAAACATGAATGGCCAGCCAGATGGCGGAGCTTTATTCCTGATCTTGTTTCTGCGGCAAAGACTAGTGAAACAATATGTGAAAACTGCATGGCTATATTAAAGGTATTTCTTTCTTTTTATTTTTCTTTTCTGGGATTTAATGATTTATGGCATATGAGGGTAACATGATCTATTACTTCTCAGCTTCTCAGTGAAGAGGTTTTTGATTTCTCAAGAGGGGAAATGACTCAACAAAAGATCAAAGATCTTAAACAGTCATTAAACAGGTAATTTTGCTGATGGCCTTGAAATGATCTAGACTTATGTTATCTGATGTATCCTTGGCTGAGGCTTGCTTTATAGTCCTTTCTAGAAGCCCAATCAGTTGCTTTTGGGTAACTTGGTTACTGTTTGTCTTACTGCAAACCGCCTTGAAATCCTCTGGAATTGTGTTTTCTGACATGTTGTCTTATTCTTGTTTTTAACTGTCTCTGATGACAGACAGCTTAACTTTCTTATTCACTTGATCGAGAATGCTTGTATCACATTCTTGGTACAACTTTAGTTTGAAATATGTAGAACTACAGCTTCTCTTTATGTTGAAAATGATCAATGATTTCCCGTCCTGCTTGTTACTATGGAACTGCTGTTGTTGCTTGGGGTATAGTTTGATAAGTATGAAGTATACGTGCCTTCTCATAAGATGAACACTAATGGTAGTCTCAGGCCTGTGACATTGTTATCATGAGTTTTTAGAACCAAAATTTTTTCTCCCATTTCTATAGGTTTTGCTTTTGTTATTTGTTTTTCCTATTAGTAGCAGCATATATGTATATTTTCATTATAAGCATTAAAATATACTTCATAGAGAGAGAGAAAGAGAGAATGCCACAACTAACAGTGCTGAGTAGATGAATACCAAAGCATGCAAATTGTTAGGATCTAGGGTTTTTCGGACCCAAGGATTTCCAATTCTCTATTTACTGAATAGACCAGCCACAATAGAGTCAAATTTCTTTGCTTTTCTAGTTGCTTTTGTAATCTTACTTAAACAACCCTGAAGAGAATATTTTCTAGTCCATAATAAAGTTTCTTAATGTGATCATCCAAAGCATTACACTACGCTTGAGTCACAAATAGAAATTTTATTTTTTGGCACAAGTTTTTCCTCTTTCATAAATCCCAAGCATCTTTGTCCAAGCAGAAATAGATGGTAGGAATGAAAGGACATGAAGCGTGCTGTAGTGGATGATTATTGCAATTTTTTTGAGGGATGGTCTGATTCTTGAATTTTTGATTTGATTCATCTTAGTTTGATCTATTTATAATTTCCTGAAACAATTTCTTCTGGTAGTTTCTCCTCTTTGGGATTTTTTTTCTTTATATGGCATGGCATCACCTTTCCGTTTCTTGCGAATAGCTAGGTTCCTCCAGCATAAAATTTAATTCTGCATTTATTTTACTCTCAAGTCTCAAGTTTTTGTTACATAACACTCTTCGATATACTGTTTCTTTTTGTGTTTTCTTTCTAATTCTTTGCTATTGCTTACGAAGTTTGTTTGGTTTGTTACACAGCGAGTTTCAGCTCATTCATGAGTTATGCTTATATGTACTATCAGCATCTCAAAGGACTGAGCTCATACGAGCAACACTGGCTACATTGCATGCTTTTCTTTCGTGGATTCCTCTGGGCTATATATTTGAATCTCCACTGGTTTGTGCATTAATTAAATAATATTTTGTTATATGATCGATGTTTACTTACATTACTTTGTATATGCGTATATATTATATGCATATATATGTTATCTATTTATCTGCATATAAATAGACTGAAATATTGAAAATATTTTGTTTGGTAAGCATAGACATATAAGTTTTTTAACAGATTTTATATCTGTAGTCATAGTTGACCATTTATTGTCGTTCTCTTGATGTTTTTTCAAATATCCTACTCATTTTCTGTATTTTTTATTGCTTCTATGCATGTTATAGCTGGAAACACTGTTAAATTTTTTTCCAGTGGCATCGTATAGAAACCTTACTCTCCATTGTTTGACAGAGGTATGCACTTGTTCTATTCTATGACCTTTTTTTAACCATTTTGCTTCAAAGTACAAAATATTGTGGTATCTCATGTCATGATGTGCGCAGGTTGCATCTCTTCAATTTGGAGACTTCTACAATGTGCAATATGTTAAGATGTATAATATTTTCATGGTGCAGTTACAGGTACTGTTATGCAAAGATTGTATATTTTAAAAGCATTTTAGATGTACATATGAACTTATGAGATATCACATCTGTAACTTCATTGTTTCATGTTTGAACCCAATCTCCCCCTCAATGATATGCCTCTGTTTCTCTTTTTTATGTGTTTTTTGAATTCTGGGGTAATGTTTGATCTTTTCTAGACGATTCTTCCACCCGGAACAAATATTCCTGATGCTTATGCCAATGGGTCCAGTGAGGAGCAGGTGAAACTTTTCACCCTAGAATTTCTACCAGGATCAAAGTTTATTTCGTGTCTATGTTCTAACCAAGTCTTCTCTTTTGGTTGTTTCTTCAGGCATTTATTCAAAACCTGGCATTATTTTTCACTTCGTTTTATAAGGCAAGTTTCGTTGCTTTGGATATAAGCTTAAATTGCATAGAAAGCACGTCTCCATCAAAGAGCCATACAAAAGTGCCATGAATCATAAAAATGAGAGTTTGTGATTTGTAAGAAGTGATTATTATAGTATTAGGCCTTACAATCCTGCCTATATGGCCAGAGGTATGTCTTACAGTAGATGCATTTATTCTGCATTGAACTGGTTGCCTCTCTTACTCCCCACGTCCCCTAAAAAAACTGGTTGTTTTGTATGGAAGTTACTTATAATGAGGAAACTAATTTTTGTGTTCCTGCATCATTTATTGTATTTGTTAGCTAGATAAGAAGTAATCTAAAGAGACTTGCTAATAGCATCTTTGTTATGCAGTCTCATATTCGAGTGCTTGAATCCACTCCAGAGAATAGAGCTGCACTTCTAATGGGTCTTGAATATCTGATTAACATCTCATATGTTGATGACACAGAAGTTTTTAAGGTGTGACCATTGATATGCACTTACCTTTCTTTCTTTCCAATTGGTTTATTGTAATTTCAGTTGACCTGGGACCTCTTGTGTTATTATCAGGTCTGCTTGGACTATTGGAACTCCTTAGTCTTAGAGCTGTTTGAGGCGCATAATAATTTGGATAATCCTGCAGCAGTTGTGGGCATGATCGGGCTTCAGGTATGTGTATGGTAATATAAATGGATCTGGTTGGAGTATAGTTCTGTGTGTTTGCATAAATGTTTATGATGTCACCTGCCATTAAGTTTGCGCACTTGAAAGTCCAGAAAGGTTCCGAGGCTGCTTTCTGGGTTCATTTAAACATGCACTCTCTGTCCTAAGATGGGTCTGGGGCTATGGATTACTGGCTCATTTGTGGTGTGAGGCCACTTTTCAGGCAATTGCTAAGCTCTTTGGGGGTTTGCTGCTGGTAGACTCCCCCGACTCTGGTACTTTGGAGTGGTTTAAATTAAAAGTTTGGTCTCTGGCGACCTCTCCGTCGGCGGTATGGATATCTGATGGCACCCTGGTGCTTAGGGTGGCTCTTTGGTAGGTGGAGAAGCCATGCTTTTCTCTGTTCAATCTCATCAATGTTTTCATGGCTTGGTTTTCTTTATAAATCTGTTTATAGACTAAGAATAAAAAGATTTGAGGAAGTTGGAAAGGACCCATGGGGTTACTTGTTCATTTTGTATCTATATTCACATTATTATCCTGGGATGAAGTATCTTAATTTTTTTAGGCTCTATTTTCCCTGAGTTTATCTTGATTCTCAGTGTCTCTTGCTTAGGCTTGATGTTCATTTCTCCCATAGAAATTGCAGTTCTTTTTGGCATTCTATCTTCTTTTCAGGCTTGTTTATGCCTGAGATGTATTCTTGTGTCTTTGCCTTATTTCTTTACTTGCAGTTTATATATTGTATCCATCTTCAGCAATTGTTGTTTTTAAGTTCTACTTTCAATGTGCAGTTCTTGTCTTTTGATGTTGGAGTACTGGTGTCTGAAAATTTTGGTACATAATTTGTGTATTTGTTATTTACTGAATCTGCAGATGCCATTGCTTTCTGGTATGGGTGATGGCCTTGGGTCACAACTTCAACAACGTCGACAACTATATGCTGTTCCAATGTCAAAGTTGAGAATGCTGATGATATGTCGTATGGCTAAGCCTGAAGAAGTTTTGATTGTTGAGGATGAAAATGGGAATATTGTGCGTGAAACAATGAAAGACAATGATGTCCTTGTTCAATATAAGGTGTGTGCTTATCTTGTGACATATAAGCCTTAAAAATGGAGATTATCAAAGAATACTAATATTAATAGTCTTGCCACTCTATGCTTGGTCAGTAGTAACTAGAGCAAGGTGAGCTAAGGGTGGATGACATCTTGAAGTTCTCTAGTTTACGAAGTGGCATACTCACTTACTGATCTTTTGATACTTGAAATGCTATTCTTAGTAAATGTTTTTGGTTCAATAGCTTTGTTATTGAAAATTTTGGTGTTTAATTTCTAATCAATTTTTAGTGTTAGATTAATGCCTATTTCTGCTTGCCCATTGTTTACTTTGATCATACTTAAATGTTACAGATCATGAGAGAAACACTGATCTATTTGTCACACCTTGATCATGATGATACCGAACAGCAGGTATTTTATTTTCATCTTCATTCTTTGAATCTTGTTATAGTATTGGTATGGAACTCTACTGCTATATGGTCTAACATCAATTGAATTGAACCATATCATTTCTTCTTTTTTTATTCGAAATACTATGATAGACATGTTAGCTTCGATTCAATCATGATTTAGGACAAATTCCTACAAATGTAAAGGTTAAACTGTGTGATAGAAAAATAACTAGAAATGAAAGTGATGAGCGGAAGAGTAAAATGCATAGTAAATTGCCCTTGAAGATATGCAACCTGATGATCTGAAAATTGCAAAACATGATCTAACATAAATAAATTTTGCAATTTACTGAAACTTGAGGGATTGGAATTTTACTGTCTTCTTTTTTTTTTCCCTTGAAATTAAATCAAGTAAAAGAGAAGAAATGTAAGGGGATTCCAACAAGTTGGATAATATGGCAATTACTCTCAAATCATCATTAATGCATTGTCCTAATGGGGTTGGCAACACAAATGATATTCTGCCATTTCACACTTTCTAGTATAAACAGGAAATTACTATAGACAGTATAATACTTCATTATAAGTTGATTGTATGGTCTTTCAGCGGTCTCTTCTGCTTTCATAGAAGCCCTTCAATTGTAGGGCATGTGATCCAATGTACCTCTGTCACACAACTGTATTGTGCTCTGTGTTGTATCAATGGCAACTTTAAATAAATATTTGTGGTAGAGTATAGAAACTTATTTTCATTATCCTACTTTCTACCCGATGTATGTATGTTTTGGTATCTGTCTCTTGCTGAAATGTTTGTGATTTTGGTGGCTTACTTTTAATAGGTTGTGCCTGATATTGCTTTTTCAGAAACCATTTGCATTTATTTATTTATTTTGATAAAAAATTAATTAATTAGAAGGTGAGAGAACCCTTAGAAATTACTGCCTGCCAAACAAAAGCATACGATGAAACTATTGGCATTTGTGGGAATAGAAAACAAGGACAGATATCAAAGGATGTTAAGCCTTGAATATTTTAAATGAAACTAAAGCAATGAAATGGTATGCTTTGTGCTACTGTTTTTTAATCATACCATTTCTTTTCCATGCAATTGTGTTGTGTTATCTTATGCTTTTGCTGACAAATACTTTTCATTTGTTTATCTTTTTGCACCGTTAGATGGGCTTTTTGGAAATTGCTTGTGTTGCCTTAGTTTTGAAGCTGAAATTGGTTGTGTGTTTATTTAACTAATTGGCATCCTTGTTTTGTTTTCTCTGACATGAAATTCATAATCAGTGATTCGGTGGTACTTGTGGAAATGAACCAATTGGTATTTCTAGACTTTGGCGAATTAAAATTTTTGTTGGTAATCTCAGATGTTGAAAAAGTTAAGTAAGCAATTGAATGGTGAGGATTGGACATGGAACAACTTAAACACATTATGCTGGGCCATAGGATCCATATCTGGGTCCATGATGGAGGAACAGGTATAATTTTTCGTAGTTTCCGCGTGAATGCTGGAAACTATTCCTTATTTTCTGAGTTTCTGTTGCTTACTTTTTACCTGTAAAGTGTATGATCTTGGGAGGTTTTATTCTGATTTGTTGGCATTTTTGTTATAACAAACATGTATCTCGTTTGTCTTTGATATTTTATCAGGAAACTTTGCATTCTTGTGATTGAGCTCATGTTTGATTTGTTGTCATGCTTCTATTTTAGCAGGTTTAAAAATGGGTCATTGGTAGTAAAATGTTAAAAGTATTTCTGTGCTATGAACTTCTCAGACCTAGTCATGTGGTGCATGTAGAATCTCAATCAACTGAAGGGCCAGGGGTGTAAATTGATTCCTCATGTGAACTTGTTTGGTTGGTATATCGTTCAGGAGTATTGTTTAAATAAGAGTGACTTTTGAGACATCGCATTTTTTTAATGTGATTCAAGATCACTAGGAAGGAAAGGGCAGTGGATGTAAATGGATATTGTTCTTTAGGGATATATGAAATAAGTGATTGCATGAGATCCATCGTATCGTTTTCTGGTGTATCTCATCGTAATCTAGATTAGTATCAGCTAAATTATGATTAAGATGGGATTATCTTTAGTTTAATGGTTTCTATCTTCAGGCTCTTGAAATTGTTAGGCATCTAGTAAGAGTCTCTGGTATGCAGTAGGCCTCTCCGGCAGCAGAAGTTTGAATCCTTTTCATCCTTGGAGGTCTATCTCTAGTTGCAGGTCTTATGGTACTCGTTCTTTGAAATGGAAAATGTAAGCATTGCAGATTTGATTGATGTTGGCTGATCGGGGTGGCCTATTAAAAATATCAGAATGGGGAAAATCATCAGCATTGAGCAAAATACTTTCGATGAAGATGACAATGAAGGAAAGTCCAGAATAACTAACATGAAGAAGCAAAAGGTTTTATCTACAACATTTCAATCAATTGTTGAAATGTGCAAGGGCTAATTGTATGAATTAGAAAGCAAAGCTTTTTTTTTTTTTCCATATAAAAAGATATTTTATTGTTCATTGGTGACGAAAGCGAGAGGGTTGTAGTGGTGATGGGAAAAGAAAATGAGAGGAAGCCTCATTAGAGTTTTTGTGTCTGTTAGAAATGGGAGGGGAAACTGATGCGGGAGCAACCGTGTGCAACAAGAAGTTTGATGATCATGGGTAATCATGGGGGCTATATCTTGTACGGGTAGATTAGGAATTTATCCAGTTTTGGGTTAAATTGTAATAAGGCTAAAGCCATGGTTTTTTTTGGGGGGGGGAATTATAGGGGGTTTATTAGTTAGGCGACAGCTAAGAGATTCTATGCTTTATTTAGTAGTTAGAGAGTCTTGGGATCAAGTGTGGGTCCCATGGAAGGTTGGTCGACAGGAGTATTTTCTTTTAGAAGTTTTTTTTTATTATTTTAGGACTTTTCTAAGTTAGAAAGGGGTAGCTTTAGGTAATACTTGGGATAGATTTTTTGTTTTTGTTTTTGTTTTTGTTTTTAGTAAATTCTAAGTATTTAGTTTCTAAAAGGGAATTTTTGTATTTTATAAAAGGGGGAATACCCAAATGATTTATTCAATGAAGGCTTAAAGAAAATTTGAATGTGAAGCTTGCTTCTTCAGAAATTCTCTTACATCCTTCATGGGTTTTGGAAGATCTATCAGTGTATGCGATTGGTGCTATCCAAGGCTTGCTTACTACTGTGTTTTAGTTCCTCTAGGATTCTCTCTTGTGTCCTCTTGGAGCCTAGAAGCCCACAACAACAGTGATTTAATCTCTTTCTGTTCGTGAGCTTTCCTACACTCAACAAAAGATCGGTCATGGGTTCCCTGGTTGTCTATAGCTTCTTTGGGGGTTGTTTCTTCTCTGAGCCAGAGAAGCAAACTTTGATTCTTCGGCTGCTGGTTTTTCTTCAGTGTTCATCACCTATTATTTTCAAGAACTACTGATTCTCAGATAAGTTTTCATCCATCTTCTAATTCTTCTGGATATTCTTAATCAGAGAATCTTGGACTAATTTCTCTGCAGTTCTTGGATCCTGTCATCATATCATATCAGTCCAGGTTTGCTCGCCTTTTGTGTTTTAAAACAGTCTTACAATTTGCTGAGATTAGTTCATTTAATTTCTAGCTGTTTCATGCTTATTCCCTGACCCCACGTTAGCCGGAGCCTCGTGCACTGGGTCACCCTTTTTTTTTCATGCTTATTCCCTGAGTTGTAAATTCACTTTTACTATTCTGGGTTTGCTGGATTTATTACCAGACCTGATCATTGATATGATTCATATAGCCATACTGCTCTGATTGGTATTTTGGGAGTTATTAGTCATTCTTGGTTGCCGTCCAGCATTTCCAGAATATAAATTTCAGCTGTTTTTAGTGTTTGAACCTTATCATGAATTATCATGGACCCGTTAGTTGCAGGTGGGTTCTGACCTACCCATCCTGCATTAGAAACAAGTGCTACTTCCACAAGGATCACGTGGGGTAGGCATATGACAATGTTAATTGAAATTTTTTTATTATACGTTGAAAAGGCTGGGTTTGGGGTCAAATGGCATTTGTGGATGCAGTTGTGTTTTGGGACAGTTTCTTTCTCTGTTTTAATCAATGGACCTCTAGGGTTTATTTTTAAAGTTCCAAGGGACTCAGCCATGGGGACTCTCTCTCTCTCTCTCTCTAGTTCTTGGTGGTAGCCGACAGTTTGGAATGCTTGTTGGTGAGAGCTGCAAAATGTGGTTTCTTGATGGATTTTCTGGTTGGGGTGGATGGTCTAGTAGTTACTCATTTACAGTTTGCAAATGAGCGCTTTGCAGATGACTTGCTGATGCAGCACAAAATAACTTGTATAAGAATGATTAAAAAAAGTTGAAGAGAAAGAGAAGAGAAAAAAGATAAGAGATTACCTGGCTTCTTGGATGGAAGTCCCTACCATTCAAGATTCAGCTCTAGGAAAGCCCTACCTAGAGTTCTATGGAATCTCCGCAATGAAAAAAATAACTCATAACTGGTTGATCAGCCATGGACTTCAAAGAAGACAATTCTTTTATTCAAAATTACAAGCATATATGTAGGCTTTTCATGTCAATCTTTCCAAATCCCATTCTAACTAAATTTTCTAAATAAATAAAACTCTTTAAGAAAACTAAATCCCGGTTTTGAGTGACACCTATCCGTATTTTGGCAATAATTCTTCCAAATCACATCGGATTCTCAAGATCTTGTTCTTGTTGGAAAGGTAACTGAATAACATTTCAAATAACACCAAAATCAGCCCAAATGGATGAGTTTTGACCCTCCAAAATATGGCCTAAAGAGGGAAAACGGAATTATAATTTTGACTTAAAAAGACTCCTAATTACATAAGGACTTTAAAAGAAATAAAAGATAATATCTAACATTAAATCCTAATTAAACTATAACTCAAACTAAGATAATGTTGCTCCAATATGGAACACACAATCTCTTTTTGCTGCTACACATGTAAGTCCTACCCACACATCACATAGGATCTACTTCAGCCATGATGTCCGCATCATGCACTTGTCTTTTGCAAGGATTGTCAAGAGTCTGATCAGATTGTTGAGGTGTGTGATGAGGTGCTTTGAAGCTATTTTAGGATTAAAGTTAATTTCTCAAAGAGTGTTCTGTTCATGGGTGGGGAGGTTGTAGATATCTAGTCTTTGGCAGCTTACTTGGGCTGTAAATAAGGGAACCTTTCTTCCACGTATTGAAAGGTAACATGTTGTCGAGGTGAGTCATTGTTGCTAAATACGGTATGCCTAACAATTGGGAGTGCAATTATCTGTTATCATCTCATGGTAGATGCTGTTGTATAGGAATAATGGCCCATAGTTATATGTTTTAGTCAGCCATACCCATAGAGGTGGGGAAGAAGGTAAAAACACTGTTTTTTGGGAGGACAGGTGTTGCTTTGTTAATTCTTTTAAAAGTGGCTTTCCAAGTATTTTCAGAGTGGATCTGTTATTCATCAAAAATAAAAAAAGTATTTTCAGGGTAGCTAGTGATAAAAAATCCACGGTGGCAGATCATATGTAATTGGTTAGGGAGGGAGTTAGGTGGTCTTTTAAGCTTAGAAGAGATTGGAGGATAGGGAGATCGATTCTTTGGCCTTCTTGCTTGGGGTATTGTTAAGTGTTCAGCTTTGTGGATATAATGAAGACAGAAAGAGATGGTTTCAAGTTCCTTTTGGAAAATACTCGGTCTATATATATATATATATATTGTTTGTCAAGTGGGTAGAGCCTTTCCTTGGAAGGGAATGTGGACCCATCCAGTTTGATTGAAAGTGCAATTCAATTTCTAGGCAGCCATTAGATCGAGCATTCTAATGTTTGATGACTTGAGGAGGGGTCTCATTTTGCGGAATGTGTGTTTGCTTTGTCTTAAATATGAGGAGTTGGTGACCCACATATTGCTCCGTTGCTCTTTTACCTTTGAAGTTTGGTCGGCTCTGTTGGATATCCTTGGTGTGTCTAAGTGTCTTGGGTGGTGCCTAGGGATTTAAAACGCTTGGTAGTCAGATGGAGGTTATCAGGTTTGAGACACAAAGGTGAAGTGCTATGGTGGATGATTTAGTGAAGGATGGGGCAGTATTTTTTGGACTGATGTAACTGCATAGTATTTTCTCTCTTAAAAAATGTAATTGCATTTTTTTTATACCTATCAAATAAAAATGTAATTGCATTTTATTTCTACTTATCAAGTAAAAATGTAATTGCATAGTATTTTCTGGTTTTTTTTTTTTTGGGGGGGGGGATTTTTGGTTCCAAGGGTGGGATTCTTTTGCTTTATTTTACAGCTACAGTTTTACTTTGGTACTTGTTTGGGATTTTCTCAACCCTAGTTTTGAAATACATCCTCAATTTACTTACAAAATTAAGTTCTATTACTAATCCTTGATCGAAAGTCTCTAATTCCTTACTTTATTGTGGGTATATTTTAGAATGCGTAATTATAATTGCCCAGTTTTAAAGTTGTGAGTGAGTTTGACTAGTTTGTTTATGTATAAGGAGTTTGGGAAATGGAGCTCCTGCTAAATTCTTATGCATTTGGTTTTGAATCTTTGTTCCTGCAATCAGTCTCCTTCTCCCCCCCCCCTCCCACAAAAAAAATAAAAATAAATATGAAGTCTGTGTTTGATTTTGGGAAGGAGTTATTTTTCACTGTCTTCACAGGCGTAATGGTGTATTTTTGCAGGAAAACAGATTTCTGGTGATGGTCATTCGTGATTTACTTAACTTATGTGAAATTACAAAGGGAAAAGATAACAAAGCTGTCATTGCAAGTAACATTATGTAAGATTTCTGATGTACAAATTTTATCATGTATTAAACTTCTACTATTTGTTTTATTGATAATTTGGCTTGGATTGGCAGGTATGTTGTCGGACAGTACCCGAAGTTCCTAAGAGCCCATTGGAAGTTTCTGAAAACTGTTGTCAACAAGTTGTTTGAGTTTATGCATGAAACACATCCAGGAGTTCAGGTCACATTTTTTATTCTAATTTCTTTATTAAAACCTAAATCACTGACTGGCCATATTTGTTACAACTCTTTTATAATGGGTTACAAATTGGGTTGCCTTGGAATCATGTCTTGCCTACTAGCTTCATTCTTATTTACTTTAAAGAGACCCTCTATAGATCGCTAAGAGATTAAAACCAAGTTCTTCAACATCAAGTGGCTGTGGAAAGGTCTGATTTGTTGGAATGGAAATATGTCGTGGAAGTTTATGGAAGCTGAAGGAAACAATGTAAAAATTTCAGAAACTGTGGAAACATGTATTGATATTTTAGTAAATGAGAAAATGAGCTTGAATGAATACACAAATGATATAATTTTAAAAGTAATTATTTGTAATTGAAAAAACATCATCAATAGCAAGTATCGTAAGTTGCTGAACAGTCTGTCTAAAAGTCAGACATGGAATTTGGATGCTTTCTTGCAGCCACAGGCATTTATTGCACTCTAGGTTTTTTCCCTTATTTTTTAATTTTCTGATGTTTCATTAAAGCAAATTTTTTTGATGGATAAGCACTTCATTAAAGCAATGATTTTAACTACAAAAATATGGTCTACTCTTTTTTTTTTTTTGTATCAGGGCAATTAGATATTAAGTTGTCTATTTTATTTATTTATATGTAGAAATCCTGTTTTAGGAAGGAGATGAAAAAAAATCCTTTTAATTGTTTCTACCTGGAGAGAAGTTCTAATACAACCCCTATTGTCTTAGTTCTGAAATAGGGAAGGGGCGGTCAACATTAGAGAATTTCAGCCAATTAGCCTATGGGCCTTTGTTGAAGGTCAACATGATTATGGATGGGTCCTTTTATTTTGTATGAATGATTTTGGATGGGTGCTTGATTGCTAATGAGGGTATTGACACTTGTCCGAGGAATGGTGTTTCAAGTTGGACATGGAGAAGGTTCATGTCCTTGATTTATGGTATCTCATAGATCACTCTCTCCATAGGATGATATTTGGGGTTTAATGGAGGGACTGGGTAGGGGTCTGGATCTCAATATCAACAGCCTTGTAATCTGCATTGGTGAATGGGTCTCTTTCATGTAACCCTCTCTCTTCTTTCTTGGTTATCATTGTAGCCGAAGGTCTTTATCAGTTACTGCAGAATGCAGAACAGAGAGGAGATGTGGAACAAGAAACAGCTGTTACTCAAATTTGATGGAATCCTAAATAGCTTTTGAATTCAAGGTGAAAGAAGGCTGATCAACCAGCCTTGATATGACTCCGAGAGGATCTTGGGATCTCATTTTAGATCGGTCATGTTTTTACATTTCTTTCTTATTTATGGTTTTATGGGCATTCAAGTTTTTTTTGTTGTTGTCATTTTAATATATTTGAAGAAGGGCCTGACTATGTTTTTTAAAGTTTCATAGTTTTTGGTCAAGTTGGTAGGGAGTTGTAGTGGTTTTTTTACACTTTTTTATGCAAGGGTAATATTGTAAATTTCCTCTTCGGGGCTGGATTCCTCACCTATTGGAACATATAAATAGTTCTTATAACTCTGTTGTTGGGTATGAAGGAATGAATATTTGATTATTGGCTGCTATCATTGTTTGGTTGAGTGATTCCGAAACCCTAGGCGTGATTCCTAGGAACCCAAGAGTGATTCCAAGTGTTTTTCTTCTTCTTTTCTCAATTTGGAGGAGCTTGCCAGAATTATGGGATGTGGAGTGTGGTCCCTTCCTTTTACATATCTAGGACTAGTTTTGGTAGTCAGCTGCAGATTCTCATCCTTCAGGGATATTTGGGATCCTGTGGTGGAATGATATGGAAGAAAGAAAGCAGGGCGGAAGGGAGGTCATCTCTGGACAGGCGGACAGGTAACCCTTATCTATTGGGCCCTTTTTAAGCTTTCGATCTAATTTATGTCACTTAAGTATTCCAGCTTTGGTTTCTGATTGCTTGTAATTCCTTGAAAGGGAGTTTCTGTAGAACAACATGGC
>JAOXJP010284339.1:0-19260 GCA_025762735.1 Platanus orientalis | reverse complement strand
GTAATAGACATTAACAAAAACCCACACATGTGGAGATTAAACTAGTCCCCAGCGGAGTCGCCATTCTGTGGACATCGACGAAAGGAGGGATCTGCACACCCACTTCTGGCTTGTCGCGCCGTATCGCCTGGTGGCGCTTCTCGTGTTTGGGGTTTTGGTTTGCGGTCGGATCCTTCTTGGGAGGAGGGATTCGGGCTTTTGTTCGGAGTTGCCACCAACTCGGGATTAATCGACCGAGTTGGATATCGGTCCTTCTTTTCCCCTAAAAGAAGGAAAACTAGACTCAGAAGTCTAAGGTTTAACTCCTGGTACTGGTCTGGGTTCCTAAGATTAGGGTAAGTGGTTTGGTTGCATTTAGGGAAGGTGTTAGGCACCCCAAATACTCGCCTTTTTAGGGCGGCTTCTCCCATTCATGTGGGTCTTGGGTTTATGTTCATAATCATGCCTTGTCAGTTATGAATTTGAATGTTCAAAGTCCTTTTATGCAAATTAGAAGTTTGCTAGATTTTTCTCAAGCCTAACGCCTGTTTTAGCTCTCAACCCCTATTTCTCAATGCCTAATTTTAATTCAGGGTGAAAATAGGCGTTGGCCTATGAACAGTCCAAAAACTGTCCCTGGTTTTGACCTTTTTGTCTACAAGAGAACCCCTCAAGGTTTTGGTCTTTAGAGGGATGATGGATCCCTCTAAATGGCTAACTGTTGACCCTTTTAGGGTTTGGAATCAACCCTAGACAAAGGAGGAGAAAATAAGAAAGTTAAATTTTTCAGAGTTACATGCCTAACGCCTATTTTCCATCTCAACGCCTGTTTTCCATACGCCTGAATTTAATTCAAGGTGAAAACAGGCGTTGGAAAACCTGACTAAGTAGACACTTTAATGCTACTGTTTAAGGTGTTTGGAGGGGTCCCAGCACTGTGGGACCCAAGTTAGAGATACAAAAAGTCTCCTAGGGTTTCCTTATGCAATCCTAGGGCTCCTAGGCTCAGGCCACATGGAGATATGATCTCCCAAAATAGGCCAATCAGTTATCTATTATAGGCCTAACGCCTGTTTTTTGGTCTGACACCTACTTTCTCAATGCCTAAATTTTAATTTAGGAGGAAAACAAGCATTGGGTATAAAACCAGCAACCTTTTAGGGTTTTTGAGCCAACCAAGTGGGGCCTAGAGGGGAAGACTTCTCCTAGGTCTCAGTAATAACCCTAGGGCAGACTCAGTACTTAACTAATTTTTAAAAATGTATTTTTTTAAATCCAGGATTGACGCCTGAAATCCATCCTAATGCCAAAATTCCTTTCTAACTCCTAATTATTGAAATCAGGCGTTGGAAAGAAATCAGGGCCCCCAGAGGTGTTGGTGCACAGAGACGGGTCTCATTTGATAAAATAAGCCTTAGAACAGGTTCTGGGATAATCAGGGCTCCCTGGGGTGGGTCCCAGATCTCAACGCCTGAATTTATCCCTGGTGCCTATTTTCTCAATGCCTGCTTTTTAATTCACAAAAAAATAGGAGTTAGTTGCTAGAAGAAAATTCAGCAACTGTATTTCTCAATTTTGGAGCTAAGCATGCTTATGATAGACATATAGAGGAATAACATATAAAAAACTGAATTCAAAATCATGCTTGAATCATCAAAAAACCATCACAAATATTCCTAGAAATTAGGTCTCAAAGGACCTAGTTTTTGGGGTTTGTTTAGGGGGCCATTTGGAGGCCTTCCACAGCATAAAAAATTACCAAATTAAATAACGAACTACCTCTACATGTCTACTATAACATAGTCAAATTTGGGCTTAAGAGGCCTTGTACAAAAATCAAACAAAATTCGGCAATAAAACTGGTAAAAAATAAGAGCAAGATAAAGGTTGTTGAGCCTCTACTTTGTACCCAATTTTGAGCAAAGCTCCAGCATAAATTGGACAGCATAACAGTTGCTAAATGAACATAGGGAAGGGGGAGAACATGATTTAGATAGGGTTAGGCTTACCTGGCCAAGGGTTGGGGGTGGATCCAAGTTTTTCCCTCTTTTCTTCCTCTTTTTCTCTTTGATTTTAGGGTTTGTAGTTGCCAACCCTATTCACCACGAATTTGGGGGGATGAATGGTTGGATTAGATATAGAGATGATGGGGATCAAGGGTTAGGATGATCTCTATCCTAATCTTAGTGAAGGGCTAGGATTTGATCTAAATGGGGGGTTGGGATTCAATTCGAGGGGGAGGCATGGATAGGTGACATGGCTGGTCCAAGGGTTAGATTAGGATTGGGCTCACCTAATGGAGGGTTGGATGGGGGGTTGTGCTATTGAGGTTGGGTAGGGGAAACAATGGGGGTGTCATAGAAGATGTCGTTTAGCAAAAGTTCATTGGGTCTAAACCTAAAGGGTAGGCTTTAGGATGCTTGATGGGGGGTTCTAGGAGTTTCACTAGGGATTTAAAATCCATCTAGGGGATCCTAGGGTAGAGGGTGAGAGATAAAATTCAAAGATTCAAATCCAAAGGCTATGCATGATTAGCTAAAGATGAGAATGCATTAAATGCAAAATATCTCACTTTAGCTAATCTTGCATAATATCTAGATTTTTTATTCTTTCGAACCCTATCGCTACCGTCACTCCGTGTGAGCTCCCGTGCTTGGAAGTTGGTCCAGTCAGTGTCATTTTCAGATGTCCCAATTGCTCCGGTCGCACTAGTTCAGTCGGAACCAAATTACGAAAATGGTAAGGGGATTAAATCAAGGTTTTTTAGCCACAAAAGCTTTTAAGTGTAAAGTTGAAGGAAAAAATGGTCAAATTGACCTTAGAGGACCCAGGGATAGATACTCCCTGGTCCAGGTGGTTCACAGCTTTTGACTGTGCAGGATTACGGTACCCGAGTAGGAAATTAGGTCAAAACCCATTTTTTGAGCGATTTAGCAGATTTGTACAGGGGATGTTGTTGGTTCCTCTATATGAAGCCGCCTTGGACCATATCTAGGAGATTTGAAGTATAAGGAGTCTTGAAACCACAAAGGATGACAGATTGGCTGTTGGATTCCTGGGCAGTCGCAAGGAGTTTTTTGAAGCAAAGTCGCTTGACTGAATCAGGTTTCTGTAGTTGCCCAAAGTTGAGTGGGATTGAATGGCTAATCATTTTATAAATCAGGGGTCTATGAAATGCTTTATTAAGGATAAGGGATATTCTTAGAAAAATGGCCCTAACCTCGTTGCATTCTGAGTCCAGCAGAGCTCTTAAGAGCATTTCATGTGCCAAATACAGACGAAACATGCTTTTCTGGGTTTGGGCAAAAATGATTGTTTGAGCTATGGATTTTCTATAAATTAGCATGGATCTGATAGTCTCACGGCTCTGAATTTACTATGGTATAGCCACTAACTATCTGAATTTCTGATTTCAGGTGCACTCCTGGGAGTCGTTTATGCACCTAATTTTTAGACCTAATTTTTCATGCTCTTTGGAGTATTTAAGGGAATCTTGGCATATGGTTTTTATGAAAGTCCTGGCTCCTTAGACAGCTTTTCGAAGGCCTTGTGATTATGAAGAAATGGACACCGACCGATCCTGATTCAGATGCCTGGGGAGCATTCTGGTTTGAAAAGAGCGAAAAGTGGAAAAATAGCTTTTTGACCTCTTAAGGAAGATTTGAGATTTTGCAGAGGTTCAAGACTTTAAACTTTTTATCTCACACTTGGAGATTTGAAGCTAAGGCTGAAGCCGAGGTATGGCCATTGACTTTTCTAGATTTGGAGATCAGATGAATCTCCAAAAATTTCTGCAATGGTCATTTCTTGGTCAGGGTTTTCACAGATTGAGAGATTAGCTGAAGCCAACATCGAGCTATGTCTAACTTATGATGAATCCTTTGGAGGGTAGAGGCTTGGGGATGCATAGGATTTGAAATTACATCATTTGGACCACAGATGAGGCTCTAGAGGTCCTTTGAGGGTCTAAGGGTCATTCTTTGAGTAGAAAGGGTAAAATGGTAATTTTTTGCCTGTAGGTTGAAAAAAGCTGAAAATGTGAATTCTTTACTTGTGATGCTTCATGACAAGAAGGCTTATGTAGGTTGAGAAATTCGGTGATCTGGGTGACAGATAGTGAGTATTGAGCTTTTAAAGATAGAAGGGCAAAATGGTAATTTTTTCATCTGTGATGCTTTACTGGAGAAAGCCTTACAGGAGGTGGAAAAGTCACTGATGACTTGAATGTGGTTCTAAAATGTGGACCCTTAAAGTCTCAATGGTGCTTTTGAGTGAATTTAGGGTTTGCCCTGAAATGGTGCTTTTTGGGCTGTAATGAAGTGTTTTGACTGGTTTACTTGCTACTGGAACATCTAGAAAGCCTTTTTGGGAATTCCTAACCTTCTAGAATCCAGGTTTGCTCTTCCTAAGCTAAGAGTGCTTAGAGTCTTGATGCTTGAATACTGTTATGCTGTCCTTATGTCATCACATGACCTGAGTCAAAATTCGGGTGCCGACAATTACATAATTCCTTGATTCCCAAAGTTCAATGAAACAAGGCAACCTATCTAGATGAGGTATACCTTACCCAATTCCTAGTGGATTATCAGCTCCTTCTGCTTACACTATACACAAGGGACGGGGATCCCCATTTCCACACCAGTCATTTCTTACGAGAAACTAGTTTGCCAGCCGTTACCCACGACCTATTAGTGGAGCTCTTTCCGGTTTCCCTAGACTCACTTGCTTTTGATTGGTACTTGACTCTACCATCATACCATGTTTCTTCATGGCCAATCCTCATTGATCGTTTTTATCGCCGACAAAGGGCGTATATATACGATCTCCAATATATACAAATCATGGTGCATTTCTTGCCCCAAGACTAATGGGACGTCGAGATGAATGCCAACAACTCCTCAACTTCGAATGATGAAGACCATGATGCCCCAAATCTATTGTAAACCTAGTGTCGTGATTTAGCCTTGCAAGACATGCCACCCTCGGTAACTGACTCAGACGGTTCTAGCGACGATGATGATTCTAGCTTCGTCTCTGCATCTCAAAATTTCTTAGAAGAATGGATGTTTACCCATCCCCAAGTAGGGGCTTGCAATGTTACCAAACTCAAAATCACTACCCCGGTAGAAGGACGACAACCTCACTCCCAGTATGTTAACTAGGTAAAGTTGTGATCTAGGAAACAAATTCCACCGTGAGGTCCTACAGCTAACCAACAAGCCTAAGCAATGAAAAAGATGGCTATGGAAACTGAACATAGTAAGGCCATCAAGAGGAAAGAAAACCCCATCCCATATGATGTGATGGCCATCTGAAGAAGATCCCATCATTATTAACTATTTATGATGTTCTCTATATGTCACTTGAACTCAGGGCTTCTATGATCTATGCATTAACTCACCCAGATGAATTTGCTACAAATGATGAGATTGCCAGAGCTTCTTGGCAGACCGCAACAAGAGAAGGATTGTGTATGCCCACTGTCACTTTTGAAGATACAAATCGGTATTCTGACGATCCTAGCCATAATAGACAGTTATTCATCACTGGTTCTATTGATAACTAGCCTGTGTCAAGAGTAATGATTGACGGTGGCTCAGCAGTCAACATACATTCGGCCAAAACCCTAGACTATCTAGGTAGACCCATCTCAACTCAGGTCAAATACACTTGTCATCCAAGGCTTTAACCAGAATGACCAGCGTCCTCTTGGGTCTGTCAAGCGAAGGACAAAGTTCGGCTATATAGAACACTGAAACACCTTCTACATAATTGATGCAAACACCGTTTACAATTCCCTCATAGGTCGGCAGTGGATGCACAAGTTTCAGGTGGTCCCCTCAACGTATCACCAATGCATCAAGTACCCCTGGCAAGATACTTAGGGCACCATAATAACTGATAATAATCCCTTCCAAATGGTGGGTGCTTACTTCGCCGATGCCACATATTATCAAAAGAGTGATCCCCAAGAAATCTCAACGAGGAACAATGAAAGTAGATTCAAACCTTGGAAGCTTAAAGTAAAACACGGCATCCAAACTGTTAATGACAAACCTACGTTGTTACCATATTTAGTAGCACAAGATTTTTCATCCCACTAGCACATTTGTCAAGAACACTGATCGATCCTTATTAGACACCCTCCATTTTCCTACCAGAAGGCCCTATCCGATTTACCGACCATTCAGGTCCTACATCAGAGAGAGAACTAAAAGACCCAGACTATTTGCCGCCACATATGAAGTTGGCTCCTCAGTTACTCCAAAACTCTTGTTTCGAAAACTCTTGTTTCAACCACCAGGGGAAATAAAAGAACTATTATAAAGGCAAGAAAGTTCTAACTCAACAGTTTGAATAGTTAGTCCTCCATTCTAAAAATAAAGAGGACACAAAGGGCTAGGTAGGAAACCCATAAAGTTAAAAGTTTCTTCACATGCAATAATGGCACATGGGATTGACTTTCTAGAAGACGTTCCCTTCGAATGTTTGTTTGCAGAAACACAGTCGTCAACCTCTGAAGATTTTATCATGGAGTTAGTAATGTCCGCTCCAGAACTTGAAAATAGAGGTCAAGCAACAGTAGATGACCCGATCGAAGTAAACCTAGGAATGGAAGAAAACTTCCCTCCTACTTTCATCAATGCACATCTTTCCTTAGAAGAACAAACACAATACCTAAAATTCCTACAGCACAACTGGGATGTGTTCGCCTGGAATTACTCCAAAATGTTGGGACTAGATCCCAATGTGGATGTTCATCGGCTCACCATTAACCCATCTCAGAGGCTTATTAAACAACATCCCTGAAAAGACAGGCATGATATCACCAACAAAATATAGGGTGAAGTGGAAAAGCTGCTTAAAGCCAAGTTCATTCGAGAAGTCTAATATCCAAAACAGCTAGCTAATATTGTACCCGTATAGAAGAAGAATGGTCAGATCAAGGTGTGCATCGATTATAGGGATCTCAATAGTGCATTCCTAAAGGATGACTTCCTTCTACCACTAACAGAGTTTCTAGTAGATGCCACTATGGGATACGAAGCGCTCTCTTTCATGGACGGTTATTCGGGATATAATCAAATCCAAATGGCTCTAGAGGATGAAGAGGTTACTACATTTCATATGCCAATTAGGATATTTTGTTATAAGGTCATGCCCTTCAACCTAAAGAATGTTGGTGTCACCTATCAGAGGGCAATTACCTACTACATGACATAGTCGAATGCTATGCCAATGATTTGGTTGTAAAAACAAAACTCAGGTAGCATCACATCAATGATCTAGACCAGGTCTTTCAAAGGCTTCGTCACTATAATTTGAAAATGAACCCTCTCAAATGTGCTTTTAGTGTATCATTAGGGTGATTTCTTAGATTTATTGTTCGACATTGGGGAATCGAAATAGATCCTAAGAAAATCACAGCCATAATAGAAATGTCGACACCAAAGAACATCTCTAAACTTAAGAGACTGTAGGGAAGACTTACATACATCCACCAGTTCATATCAAATCTTTCAGGACGTTGCTAACCCTTTTCATGCTTGATAAAGAATGGAGTTCCTTTTGTTTGGGACCAAGCCTATCAAAACTCTTTTGATGGTATTAAACAATATTTATTGAATCCACCGGTACTCATGAGATCGGCTTTGGGTAAGCCGTTGCTCTTATACGTGGCAGCCATGGAATCATCCCTTGAGGCATTACTGACCCAACACAATGAGGAAGGTAAGGAGCACGCTTTATATTATCTCAACAGGACAATGGTCGACGCTGAGTTAAACTATTCTCCCATTAAAAAGATTTGTTTGGCTTTGGTGTTTGCACTACATAAGTTAAGACATTATCTCCTCACCACATCGGTACACCTTATATCAAGGGCAGACCCATTAAAATATATCATGAGCCATCCCTTGGTATAAAGGCGCATTGCTAAATGGATTGTTCTTCTCTCAGAGTTTGATATTCACTATGTACCATAATGCGTAGTTAAATGACAAGCACTGACGGATTTCTTAGTTGTGCATCCAATACCTGACAATTCACCCCTTCAAATGGAATTTCTAGATGAGAATGTCATGCAAATCCAAATAAAGAAAGACTGGGAAATGTTCTTTGACAGAGTGTCCCAGGGTTCTACTGCTACCCTAGGAGACAATACAGACAAGTCTTTAGGGATCAGCATTGTTTTCGTCACCCCAGACAATGACATCATCATGCACTCCCTTACATTGACAGAGAGGCATTCAAACAATGAGACCGAGTATGAGGCACTGATTGCAGGCCTTGAACTAGTCTTAGAAATCTCTATAGATGACCTTATGGTTTATGGATATTCAGAACTTGTCATTCGTCAGATGAACGAACTTTACCATATCAAAAATCCTAGCCTCACACCTTATTTTCAAAGGGCTAAAGACTTGGTAAAGTTGTTTAGACGCTTACAAATACAACATGTCAAAAGGGACCATAACGGGCAAGCTGATGCACTTGCCAACTTGGCAACATCTCTCACACACCCAAGGGATGATTATCTTGTCATCCACATTGGAGAAAGAAGAGTTGTGTCCCCATTGGCCTCACCCATAGAAGAAGATGCCCTACTTGTCTGCAACACCGAACTACAAGAGTGTGATGCATAAGGTATGGACAGTAAACCAACCCTAGAATAAGAAGATTAGCGCGAACCCTTAATTAACAACCTTATGGATAGAAGGGAGCCATCCGACCCTATCAAGCATGCTAAAATAAGATGACCCTCCACTCGGTTTACTCTATAAGGTAATTAACTGTATAAGAGGTCACTTGATGGCATATTGTTACGCTGCTTGTCAGCCGAGGATGAATGACGTGCTTGCTAGTGTGTGCGGTGGACATTAGAGCGGCCCTAAGCTTCAATACCAGTTAAAAAGACTTGACTACTATTGGCCAACAATGGTGGTCAATTGTATTGAATATGCCAAGAGATGTCATGTTTGTCAATTGCACAGCGATTACGACCATGTGCCCACAGAACCACTACACACGACCTCTTGCTTATGGTCATTTTCCAAAAGGGGAATGAATATAGTGGGACCCATTACTCCGACTTTTGCCAAAGGGTACCGCTACATTTTGGTTGCAATAGATTACTTCTCTAAGTGGGCAGAGGCTAATGCCCTAAGAGAAATTAAAGCTTCTAACATCGTTTGGTTTATCAAAGTCCACCTCATATATAGGTTTGGTGTCCCTGATCCCCTAATTACAGATAATGGGCAATAGTTCGTGAGTTCACCCTTGTACCGACTCATGACAAAATACATCGACATGGAGCATTCTTCACGATACTACCCCTAAGCTAATGGTCTAGTGGAAGCTTTCAACAAAACCCTTTGTAAGATCACCAAGAAAATGGTGGCTAAACATAAAAGGGATTGGCACAAGTACCTACCGGAAGCACATTGGGCATATTGTGCCACCTTTCATACACTAACACAAGCAACCCCATACTCCCTAGTGTTTGGAGCAAAGGCGGTTCTTCTAGTCAAAATCCAAGTCTCATCTTTAAGGGTTGCAATACAGGATGACTTGACAGAAGTAGAGGCCGCCAAGATTCGCCTTTTAGAATTTGAAACCTTTAATGAATCTAGGCTTGCCACACAACAACAACTGGAATTATACCAAGCCCACATGGCAAGAGATTATAACAAGAAAATTAAGCTTCGCTCTTTCACCAAGGGTGAGCTTGTCGTTCTTACGAGGTTGCCCCTTGATTCCACGAGAAAAAAATATGGTAAATTCACCTCTAAATGGGATGGTCCATATGCCGTTGTAAAAGCTTATTTTAACGGCGCATATCTGCTTTATGATGTGGAGGCAAACCACATCCTCCTAGTTACTAATGCTAGATTTTTTAAGAAATATTACCCTTAGAGCGACACAATGGCCTTCAAGGAACTACGTAGGTTTGATTTTGTTATATATAGGTACGTAGGCAGTCAGGGTTTATATCTCCCCTGGATGCAACCACATCTCCCTAAAAAAATCAATCATTGTCGATATCATTAAAAACCAGTAATGGTAATGGAATGCAAAAAGTAGGCAATCCCCAGTCTTAGGTTAAGGGATCCTAAGGGAAAAAAAGGGAAACATATGTTTCATGCGTGATAGAAAAGGCATGGTGAAAACCCGTATGGGCACCATGAGTAAAACAATCCATTCACGGCAAAATCAATTTCTTGTTGATCACATTGAAAACCAGTAATGACAATGCAATGCAAAAATTAAGCGATCCCCAGTCCTAGTGGGAAACTATTAGGGGAAAAAAGGGAAAAAATACCTAAAATCTCATAATTGAACTACAACTGAGCTTGATCCAAATTTAAGGTACATAAGCAGCCTTCCATAACAAGACAGGCGTAGCCCCATCATCACTCCACACCACATTCTCTCTTTGAGAACTATATCATTTCGTTCAATAACTACATAATACATTTCTCAAAGGGGGAAGGAAAAATATAACTTTCAAAAATTTGGAAGGCACATAAATTGACATAAATTTTTGACACATAAACTTAAATTTTGACAAAATTAAAGGCACACAGATGTGGATGAAAATTAATTTTTTTTTTACTGATATAAGAGGCTGCTACAACAAAGGGCATTTTGCCCTACCCCTACACTACAATTTCAGTCTCTTGCTGAGTTAGGACTACTGAAACCCAGGAGTTTGGTGAACAACAAAAGCAACACCTCTGCATTCACCTCTAGAGCGTCGTTCGTCACATAGACATCTGACTGTGTTGCGTTCAGGTTATAAATAACCTCTCTAGAGACTCCATCATGTCAATCGATCTCTCAACTCATCAACTTTCCCTTGCAACAGTCCACCATATAAATGGTTCAGCGAATAAAATTTCCCACATGATCGACGAACCTCTTACGAGATTCTAGACGATTCATAGCTTTGTTAAAGCGCTCCTTCAACGCCTCCATCTGTGCCATCAACTCATCGGAATCCCTCATTAGTGGTAAATCTCACCTAACACTCGGGTTTGCTGGGCAATTAGGTCCACCATTTTGATCTCCTCCTCCTAAAGGCGTAGGCGAACGTCATGCTTCAGCCCTTTTAAAACCTTGATGTCCTTTGCCTCGTAAAGTTAAGACAAAGCATCAAGGAAACACATCACCATGCCCCTGAACTTGGAATTGTAGACACAAGCCTCTATGCGGGTCAGCGTGTCCAAGATTTCTTGATGTACTAAAGAAACATCAGCCACTTCAGCAGATAGGCCAACCAAACGCTTGATCAACACATCACGCTCCTGGCGAGCCTCAGTGACTCGTGCCTCCATTTCTTCAATTACGGGCATTCTTATTACATCTACAAAAGAAATTAGTAGCATCAGACCATGAGAACCAAAAAGACTGAGCATATAATTAACAAGAGATTTAAGGCGTACTATGATCAAATAAAGGCTTGGCACCCTCCCTCGCAGTCGAGGAAGACCCATCTCGCTTTACGTGTGATCCAAATGGTTCTCCAACTTTAGGAATGCTGGCAACTTTTCTTTTGGGAGTCATGTCTACCACACAAGAATAAAGAATGTTTGCAAAAGCTGAAGGAATGAGAAGGGTAGTGGGCATAACCTTCTTATTTATAAACATGAATGGTTGTAACCTTTCAGAAAGGGGTGCCTCGAAATGAAAACAAAGACAATGAATCTACTTCATTGCGTCGGTCCAAACTCAACCAATGTCTCTTAAGTGCCCTTTACAAGATGATCATTCAGTGACGACATTGGAGGATGCCCCTTAAGTCACCTCAGGGATACACTAACACAACGCCTTTCGTAAAGGCAGGATATCTGATTTTTGCCGAAAAAAACACACATGAATGCGGCTTTCGCCTCTCGACTCTTATAAAGTCAACCATATTCAGCTCTCATAAACGCCAAAGATTAAGCGGATTTAACCCTTATAAAGTCAGTCCATTTCGACCTTTATGATGTCGATTACAAATGGCTCGCATAATGGCCATCGCATATATATATATATATATATATATATATATATATATATATATATATATATATATATATATATTTGAATCTCATACTGTCAACCATACTCGACTCCCATAATGTCAACTACATATCAACTTCCATAATGTTAGCCATATTCAGCCTTCATGACCCCAATCATATGCGACTCTTATAGTGTCGGTTAGTTTCGACTCTTATAACATTAGTCACATTTGACTCTTATAAAGTTAATTATACTCGACTCTTACAATGTTGAGTAAGGAAAATAAAAAAAGAAAATAACGAGGAAAAGAAAGACAATAAAGGATAAAGTTCTATATTTTCTTTCATTAACAAAAAGGGATTTTACATTCTCCTCCAACATATCATTTTAGGAAGGCAAAAAGGAAACCTTTACATAAATTCTCTTTTATGGTCAAGGATATCCGAATTTGATCACCTCGCTTGACGAACTCTTCATGAAGACGGTCTATGGTAAAAGAAACTAAAGAAATCGACTCAAGAGCACTCCCTTCTACCGCTTTTGCCTCTCGGGTTGCTGTGAGACTTGCAATTCGAGCTTGCACCCTCATCAGTTTCTCTTGGGCACTGGCTAAGTCATTATCGATGTTGGTCACCGAACCACAAACTTGGTCTAATTTCCCCATCAAGGTCTTCCTCTCAGCCTTTGCAGCATCTAGGTTGGCCTGGGCCTCAATATTACTTTCAACATCCATGAGTTCTGATGCTAGTGTTGATTGCCTAACCAAAGATGCAAAGTACATCTCCACCACTTGTCAAAATCCATCATTGCGAATGTGAGTCTTTACGTCTTTGGCAAGAGGCACCAACACCTCATCCCGTGTACTTGTTTAAGGCTGCCATCAGCTCAAGTATCTCTTGATGGATCACTCGCATTGAAGCAATCTTAGAAGAATGCCTGACGACACTAGTAATGCTTATGATCTTGTTTACATAAGTAAAAGAGAAGTGTCAGCAAGGGTGTACGAGAATGCATCTTACAACAAGGAGGAAAACTTACCATGACCTATGGGAGGAATCTTTATAGAATCCTGTCTTACAGGAAGCATCTCCTCAATAGCTGGATTAAAGACAAAAGAAGAATTCAATACATGAGAACACATAAACGAATAACATGAATAGTGAAGAGGGAAATGACATATATATACCTTTCTTAGAGAGTATTTCATCCTGAGGATGACCCTCGTCTACTACCATTAATTCAGAATGATTCAGATTAGTTGTTAACTCCTCTTGGATCAGGTCTCATTCCCGAGTTGCTTCTATGATCGGTTCTTTATTGACTGCGATGACACCCTCCTCAATGGGTAAGGTGGATGAAGCAACAAGGGCATCGTCAGTAGATGTGACCATAGACTCGCTAACTTTATCAGTAATCTTGTCTTTGGGGTCGTTGGCCTTAGGAGGGTCATGCATGTTAGACATCTTTGTATCAGCAGAGTCAGAAAGATCACCTATAAAAGGAACTTCCTCATTGGCATCGCGGGTTGTCTGACCACTCGTCTCAGTGGTGGTTGCAAATGATTCATCAGGATTGTCGCCAATGTTCCCCGATTCATTAGTCAATAGATTTCCCTCCCTGGAGCCATCAGTCCACATTTGGTCATCCTTCTCAAAGTCCCCATAATCTATCAAGTCCTCTATCTCTGATGTGACCACATCCTGTAGATTGTCGAGGGAACCTGAAGGCCCATAAACCCCTCAGAGTCTTGCAAGAAATTCAAATATACTCCCTTAAAATTCATGTCCAATACTGATTTGACCAAGTCTCGTTGTTCCTCAAGAGTGATGATAGGATAGGCTTTATCCACTTGGTCGGACACCAAATCTAGCATTGGGACACGGTGCTCCCTTGTTTCAGTCACCTGAGGATGGCTCTCATTAATGGGTGGTCTTTGCACTTCAAAAGGTGTTGGCTCCGCTAACTCTTCTATGAAGACCTGTTGGCAAATAACCATGTAGATAAATGAATTCAAAACGGTAACGTGAGATACACTAAAGTCACAAGTATACCTAGACATGCTCTTCAAAAGGTGTTAGTCAAGGAGGATTCCATGACTCTTGCTCGAAAGATGTCTGAGAAGATCCACCAACCTCTCGAACACTCAAAGAAACCCCTTCCTCAGCAACATTTAAGGGCTCATCACCCTCAATTACACCTTTCCCTTTGAAAGGACATAAGGTTCTTGTTTGGCCATATCACGCGATGCAATTAAGGCTTGCTAGACCTGAGCCACCACTTCTTCATTGTCAGGCTCACCACTAAAATGGGCAGGCTGATCGATGGCAAGGGAGCACCCAATTGCAAAACGAGATGCCTCATCCTCTCCCAAGTGCTTCTCCACAGTCCCATGAGCAGACTTGGATGTCACGAAGGGTAAACTCCTTCCTGTGGCTGCCAACTCCTTGATATTTTCTATAAAATTGGGAAGTGAGTCATGAGTCATTGAAGAGGTTTCCTAGCCGATATGAATATATGCTTGAAGCTCCCTCATGATACCGGTCACTTTCTTAAAGACATAATCCAAGAAGTAACCTTCCAAGTCATACCTGTTCATGGTGATAACCAATTCATGCATAGTCGCCCCATGCTTCCACAAGACCTCCAACTCTCTTTAAATCACGCTACAAACTCCAAATAATTGGTGATGGGAGGCATAGCGTTGAATACCCGACGACCCTCTTGGTCTTCTAGGCGCTCTAGGCCTAATAGGAGCAGTATCTCAGTCTATAGGACTCTCTGGTGCAACCCTTCCCTCAGTGGAAATACGAGAGGGACGGTTAAAAGGCTACACTAGGACTTGCTCCTACATCACTAGAAAAATGTTGGCTAATTGCCTCCGCTCCATGGGAGTTCTGCCCCCTGATATAAACTCTTTAACAGAGGGGACTTCGAATTGTTCTGCCCCTACTGTTGTATATTAGGGCTCTTCAATGGGATAACCCCCGATATCTTCAAAATCATATTCATGGATGGGAGGCATCCATTCAGGCTCTCTTGCCCGGTCAGGAGATGGGATGCGTTGAGGTTTTCTCTCACGAGATTTGCTTCTTGCACCTCTTTTCCTCTTCGGTTTATGAGGTTGTTCTTCTTCTTCTTCAGTGGTTGAGGGAGATGGTGAGATTGACTCCATATATTCTTAATGGCCTTGGTTGCTTATTAGATATCTTAGGTCATTAGGAGGCCGATGTTTTCTGGGCTAAGGCTTTATTCTAGGATTTGTTAGCCATTATTATGGTACCTTGATCATTATAAAGAACAGTGTGGGAGTTGTCCTCGTCCTCGTTATATGTTTCAATAGAAAAGAATGAGTTATTCCACCACTTGGCATAATGGTAATCAAATTAAAGGTTATCTTGCTCAACCATCTCTTTAGGTATAACTATCTGGCTGCTTGTGCCTGACCTCACAAAGAATAGATAAGCTGCTTGAATCCTCTCTAGGGTGGTTGCTTTACCCACTGTTTTTGTGCGGGTAGAAAAAGAGACAAGTCCTTGAAAACAAGAGAACTGACGAGCAAACCTATAAGGGTTGTAGGCCTCACATGAAAATGGTTGTCCCTTCTCCAGGCTAGCTCACCACTCCTAAGAGAGTAGAAGTACGTCCAAGCTTCCCTTGATAATGACCCATCATCTACTAGGGTTTGATTACCAAATAAGTGATCTGGGATGAGGATGAGCTTCTGAGTGAAACAAAATAATGCAGCAAGGCATAACACCATCTCCGCTCACTTATTTTTTAGGGTGTTAATGTAAGCAATACTGTGAAGATTCTTTTCTCCTCTCTCGTAAATGGATGGGAAGTGGAGCCCCAACCATGAACAGAAGCATTGAAGGGGAAGATACACCAACTTTTCCTTAATTCAACATTCTTAGAGACCTACCTTTATAATGTCTCGCAAGCCGCTATATAAGCAGCAAAGACTAGGAACCGCTAGGTTTATGAGAATCCCATAAGCTAGATTAGCAACAATGATGAATACACCAGGACAAATACGCTCACCCATGTTACTTAGGAGAGTCCACTTACTTAGAAAAGCTGTATATACCACAGCCAGGAATGCAGGGCTGTCAAGGTCGACGCTTCATCGAATATTGTTCTTGATCCACGGTAAAGGTTTACCCTTAGTAGTCATGCTTAAAAGACCTTAGAAAATGCGGTCGAGCCAGCTACCATATGAGATGTTTACATCATTAATTTAGAAAATATCTGGAACAACCTCTGACATGTGGTGGAAAGCGTCTTGAAGTGAGCATTAAAGGGGATATACTTCTCCATCAGTCTCCCCTTAAAAGAAAAATGGCTGACACTAATGAATTCCCATAACGAGATTCCTAGCTCACCATATTGACATAAAAAAGTGTTGGTGTCAAGGCACCACCTTGAGATTGCTTCTGCTGCCATTGCATGATGTTTATCGAAGTTGCCGATAGAACCACGTAATGCCTCAGCCATCCCAACGGCATCTACCCCTGTGTGATAATTGTCAAGTAGTACTCGATGAGAGCTTCCTATTTCCTTCCTCCAACTGAAAAGGAAGATCCTCTATAAAGTTGGTCAACCCATGCCACTTATCCCAAGTAAATCTTTTGAATTAGAATTCTAAAATCATTGGTGGTTGAGTCTTTAAGAGTCTCCCCTTCCTTAATGGAGGGAAGTAGTGTGTCGCAAACTGAATTATCTCGGTAAGCCCAATCGTCCAAGCGACACCAACCCTTGCAGATATGTTTAATATAGTCAGGAGGGCTTGGTGCATGATCCATTATTGGGTCAAAGAATTCTGGGTCAAAAAGACTTTAGCAACGGACCCATTCATGAGTTTGACAAATTAGAGAAATAAAGCTTTTACAACACTCGCGGTCGTATAAAAGTCATCTCTTGGGAGCCATTACTCTACAAAGAAAAAAAATAGAAATCAAAAATTAAATAAAGAATGTACAAGTATTAGCACGAATGAGACATAAGATTCACATTTGAGCACATTTATGTGCATTTTGTGGCATGTTGTGGGCGAATGAGAAATGAATCATACATTTGTGCCCAACATCTTGATGAACAAGGAGAGCATGAATGGGAGGCACCTCAACCCATGAGTGAACGTAGGGAGACTATTTCGCAACCACTTAAGCCAGTTTTAAAGTGGCCAATGGTTGTTGGAAACCCAATCCTCGACTGAGACGAAGACTAGAACTCCTAGATGTGCCTTGGAGCATGAAATGGTCAAAATTGAGCCAAAATCTTTAGATTCATCCCAAAATGATTGTATTCTTGAGGCTAAGCTATTCATCCAAATAAAATTAGTGTTTCAAGGTCTAAAACTCACCTAGAATCAAAAGAATGGTTTTAGGTTTAAGAAAGAGAAGAGTTCACATAGAGGGATTTTCCACGGTTTGAAATACCAAAGAAAGGTGTTGGTATGCTCACCAGGACAAAAGGAAGCGTTGAAAGGTTTAAAGTCAGGGATTCAATGCAAGAAGGGGTAAGGATTGAAAGCTTTACACATTCAATAATGGCAGAATCCAATTTTTGTCTTAGATGACTAAGGAAGACGAAGAAAAACCCTTTTATACCAGCAGGAGTAATTTGGTTAGACCACGAGCAATTTAAAAGAATGCTCCTGTTGACAAGGACAAGATGGTCTTTTCATTTGCCAACTACAATGGGAAGGTAATCGAAGAGACATGCGTCGTCAGTTATCATTACCCCTCGAAGAATGCATCTACGAATGAGAGTGGGCGAATGAGAAAATAAAATTTCATTCCCCCACATGTTGATGAGCGAGTGAAGATTGATTCTAGTCTTCATTCGCCACGATGTTCATGGCGAATGAAAAAAATAATTCTCATTTGCCACCACTCAGACTCAGAGTTTTCTAAGATAGCAAAGAACAAGGTGGCTGGGAGTCTTAGCAATGTATTTGATCTCTGAGAGGCTAAAGTTGGTGTATCTTCATGGCTTTTGAGTCTATGAAAATAATCAAACTTAGACTTTATAAAAGTACGGATTCTTTGAAGTATACAACATCCACAGACATTGCTTAGCTTAAAAGGATCTAGCAACACTAATGTTTGTTTAAATAGAGTGAGAAAATTTGGATGAAGTATGAAGTTTTAAGTGTTCAATTAAAAGCATAGAGAATATAGAGACATAAAAGAAGGATGGTTCATTCATAAGATTGAAAGCAAAAGGGAGGGGTTCCTTATTTACTCATGACATATAAGAAAGAGCAAAAGAAAATAAACATCTTTCATAGTAAAGAATATCAGATGAAAGCCCTAAGCTTGTCTCGGAGTGCCTGAGAAAGAAGAGTTTGTTACTGAAGAATGGCATTAGCATTAACTCGTTTAACCACCTCTTCAGGATGGGTTTCATCACTATCACTCTCTTACCTTGCAGTCAAGATAACGTTGGCCCGAGTAATTAGTTGTTCGTTATGTTCAGCAGAACCTTCACTATCTTCTAGAATGGCATAGTAACCATTTATTTGATTCCAAAGATGCGTGTATTCCACCTTGATATAATGAAAAAGCTCTGTCAATGCCGTCAATTCTGCGCTTGCGAAGCTCTCTAGATGAGTTACTTTTGCATAGTTCCGATTTAAATCAATTATATTATCCTCTGATTCCTTAATGAGGGCTTCAAGATTGGGAGTGGGTTGAGCAAGTCTTAAGGTCTCCTCAACCTGCGCTATGGCAGTTGAAGAGTTCAAAAGAGACTCTACGGTCCTCCTAATCCCTGCATTCTTGAAGTACATCTCCACATCGTTTAGGCAAGATAAGGCTCTAGCCCAGGTATAAGGCAATGCAATTATTGTAGGATCCATCTCAGTAAGATCTTATAAAAGGTGAATACGGGCATTACACTACTATCTTGCATTAGCACAAAAATCCTCCAATTCCTCATTGTAATCCCATGGTGGCAGAACCTCTTTGTCTTCAAAAGAAAGCTCTGCACAACAAAAAGAAAGGTCAAAATTTAAAATGACTTAAATACTCTTATAAGAAATGAATACCTGATGCCGGGGTAGGTTCTGAGACAGGGATAGGCTCGAGCTCTAAAGAAGATTTAGTCTCTGATGACGAATCATGCTCTGGTATAAAGAAAGTGCCCTCGGAATATAAAGAGTCAATTATAATTGGCATGGGATCGCAAAGGTAACTTAGTCTTAGTGCAGGGCTACGATTTAGTCTTGTTGCGCAAGTAGGCCTTGGGTTGGTCCAAGACCTGAGTCTC
>JAOXJP010284328.1:0-19260 GCA_025762735.1 Platanus orientalis | reverse complement strand
TTCCAATACTTCAGGACAAACTGATTTCCGTACATACTCCCAGTCCCTTTGAGTGCAGCAGGTTCTTTCCCTGGTTTGCTTGCTTGCTTGCTTTTTATTGGTTATTGAATTAGCTGCAGTTTGGGAGGGAATCTCTTTAATGATAATGCTTCCTTTTCTTACTTCTAATAATGTTGTTATTTTTCTTTTTCTTTTTCTTTTTTTTTTTTCTAAATCACCACAATCAAACAAATTAACCTAGGTGATTCTTGGAGCGGGTGTTTCTATGAGCTGCACTGCTTGTACCTTCAATCGTACTGAAAGTGAAGTCATGCATTTTCGGCGAAGTTTCTGTGTGGAGTAGACTATCCTGTCCGCTTCCATTTCCTCTTAGTCCGTGAGTTTTCGTTAAGATTATCCGAGATTTTTTTTTTTTTGTTTTATCTTAGACTAAGATAATCCTAGATAATCTGTGAATCTGTGAAGTCAGGGCAAAAAATCACAGGATCCATCATAAGGATATGCCAAATCTTAAGTTTGGGCTTAAAATTGGACCCAGGATCCATCAGGCCAAAGCTTGAGTTGAGCCTTTTCCAGCCAGTTTTTGGGTCAAGTCAGACTTGGCTCGGCTGACATGACCTTTGAGCAGTCCTAATAATAATCCAACCCAACCTGGCTGGGATTTGGTACACCCCCTTAAAGAACATTTAAGGTCCACCCTACACATCAGCATTGAAAAAGTGATTTATACTTTCTTTTGGGGGGGTGAATTTCACTTTTTGGCACTGATGTGTTTGGCCCTGATGCAGGGCTGACCTTAGGCGTTCTTTTAGGGGGCACCCCAAATCCCGAGGGCAACCACTCGGAGGTGCCTCACCTAACGCAAGCTAAATCAGGCTAATTAAGGTTAGGGTTGTTGTGAGTTGAAAGGCTGTATAAGGGTTATCACAAGGAATGTAAGCCCTACCTTTCAGCAGCAGTGTAAGACTAATCCTCTTTTTGAGACCGAGACCAGCCATTGGGTTGGATGGGTCCCACCCAAAAGATTAACCAAAATTAAATAAAATGTCTAAAAAATCAGCTTAAGAATAGCAACCCAATCATATTCTTATCTGTATTCATATGAACAAAGTCAGAAACTTGCACTGAAGCTTCAAAAGCTCAAAAGCAAAAATACATGGGGGCTCAAATAGTCAAAAACTCATCTGATAAAGCTAATTATTGGTGTAGCTGATAGGTGCGGTCATTTCAACCATAACTTCCGTTCCATTGAATATATTGAATATGAGATGTGGCAAATCATGGAGCAAAAATACATTTAGGTCATGTGGTCCCATGGCAAGATGCTTTGGGCTAAGGTTTCTAAACCCAAGCCAGATTTCCTCTTGCACCCAGCGTCTTGGCCTGACTCTTGTGTGTGGTACTGGGTGAAGACACCATCCTGGACACCGGCGAGGGGTCATGGTCACTCACCTAGCCTAAGTCCGTGTGAGTTATTCCAAAGAGAAAGGGATCATGGAAACTGCTCTCGAAGAATGACATCTATTCTAAAAAAAATGTAATTTCAACATTGGATTGGAGTTTTAATACACGTGTTGCATTGTAGACTTAAATCTGGACTCACTCTCAACCACCTGTCTTTTTTTAGGACACTTTCCGTTTAATGTTATTTAAGCTTGTTGCAGAGGATTTGTTATCTATAATTTTAAATTTGTTTGACCGATGTGGCGTGCACTGAACACCTCATGTTCTCCGCCTAGGTTTTGTGGTGCAGTTTCCCTATGGTTTGTTTCAGATCCGCTCCTGCTGCCATATGGCCTGTTAAGGTCCTGTCTAACAGGTGGCACGACATGATCAATGGGAAAAAGTGAATTACAATTTTTGAAAGATAATTTTCACTTTTTCCTGCCAATCGTGCTTTGCCACATGTTAGACAGGCCATAAGCGGCAGGAGAGGATCCTTTTTGGGTTTGTAGTAGAATATATTATATTAATATTATAATATATTAATATAATACATTTGTAGAATTGAAGTAGAATATATCATCTTGATTATAAACATAGCTGGGCTTGAGTGCACAAGGCCTCAATCCAGGGCGAACCTAAGTCCAGTCCAACGTGGAACAATGGGGTCGGGTCAAATCCGGCTCAAGTTGCAATATAGTTGTATGAGATCCTCGAGAACAAAATTTAAAATCCAATGGATTAAGTCAAACAATGAACAACCCTTTAACATATGGCTTTAGTCCTGGGTTAACCAATCACCGTCTAATTCTTACCCCACTAACCATACTTTGCTTATTCTTATCCACCTATATACCATATGAACTTTTTCTTTGCGAGAAAATTGTGTGTCCAGGAAGGACTGTCCCCCGTCACAGTTGTTGTGGTCTCATGAAAAAAGTGTATAAGGTCCACATTCCCTGGGAAGGGGGAACAGTGCTCCCTGGACATAGAATCAGTCTTATTTTCCCTCTGAAAGGATGTTCTGTACCATTCGACCCCACCACACAACCCCTATTAGGGGGCCTGATATCCTCTGTGACTCCCCCCTCTGTGATGCATGGGGGCCGAGGCAGAGGGGAAGAATCAATTCACTTTTGGAATTGTCACTTCACCTCCCAAAAAGTGAATTGATTCCCTCCCTCTGTCCCAGCTCCAGAGCATCGTAGAGGGGGGCGGTGCAGAGGATATCGCCCCCTGCCCTGTTAGGGGAGCTTGAACAGAACATCCTTTCTTTTCTTTTTTATTGTGGGGAATATTTTGGATTGATATCTTCTGTGATGTGAGCCACCATTCATGGGGTTCCATGTGCTGTCAATTACTGACAAATGAAGCCTCTGTGAATAGTGGTGTTAGTATTTGCCAAGCACATGGAACCCCATGAATGATGGTTCCAGTCCAGCGTAAACCCTCACGTTGCAGAGGACTTCATCCGGAATATTTTCTGTCCAAGATGTACTGTTCACCCTCTAACAGGTGTGGATCCAAGCACTTGGTGTGGGACCTACACCTCTTGAGAGGGCGAACGGCACATCTGAACAGAACATTATTTTAATTTCTGTTTGATACCCTGTGGATGTTAAAAACTTAAAACCTCAAAGCTCTCCGCGATTTTTAAAATGTGTTAAAACAGGATTAACGGTCATTCACTCCCCTTCCCTTTTACTCAATGTTGTTTTTAATTTTCCTGTTAAAGAAAATACGGTGGTGTGCCTGTCCGCTTCTCATATTTCTCTCTGCCACTCCCTCTAATTTTTGTCCTGAAAGAAAAAAAAAAAAAAAAGGCGATTCTCATAGCTTCTCTCATTCTCGTCGGGCGTCGCTCCCTGCATCAGTTCTTTCTCTCTAAGGGATTCAGGATCATCGTTGTGTCTTCAGCCCATACTTCCTTGCAGGTCCGTCTCTCTCCCTCTCTAAACTGTTCTGGTTTGATGCTTTTGATGTTGTTTCAGATGTAATCCAGGTTTTATTTTGTTTTCTTTGGTTTTTTCTTACACTTTCTCTTCGTTTATGGCTTCTTAATTTTCTATCTGTTTTCCCTGTTTTATTATGTTCGCACTCCATTTATTCTTCTTTTTTCGTAGGGGACGCTCATATCTTTGTGGTTGCAGTCATGAATTGTTCTCTCTTTCTGCGACCTTATTTTTTCCTTGTGATTTCCATTTTTTTCGTTAAATCATTCTATGTTCTTTGTTTTGAAGATTCCTCCTTTTGATTTCTTTTCCTCCCTTCTAGTATTGTTTGGAGCGTTTGTTTATGTTGCTTGCGCCTGCTTTAGATAGAAGTCATTAATATTGAATTTAATCTTCTCCATAAGATCTAACTCCTGTTCTTCCGATTGGATTGTTTGTTCTTTTTCTACTGTTTTCTTCTTCATGAATGCTTCTTTTTTTTTTTCTTCTCTCTTTGGCGAATTTTCGAGTTGGTTTCGTAAGACAGCTCCTTTTGTCCCCTCTCCCTCTATTATTATTACTTTTTTTGTTGGCTTTCTCTGCAAAAGCTTTAAGACATCCCAAAGTGTTAGTCATGTCCGTTTCGAAAAGCAATTAGATCCAACAAAAATAATGTGATTACATTTTTTTTTTCTGTATAAACCGAAATTCTAGAAAATTTATTTATTTTAGTAATTACTAGATAATTACTTGTATGGCTGGGTTTTAGCTGAGTACAAAGTAATCTATTGAATCGCCAGCAGTGTCTGTTTGCCCGAAAAAGTGTTAGAAAAGAAAACGGTAAGAATCCGAGAAAAAATGGATTTTTCACCATTTCACTAAGGCCCAGTTTGGTTGCCGTGAAAAGATTTTCCTCATGATAAAATTTTCTCGAAAAATCATTTTTAAGCTGTCTGCTTGCTATGAAAAGTTGGTTTTCTCATGTTTTTTCTTATGATTCTTTTCTTTTCGTTTCTTACGAGTTTTATTTTCTAATCTTTTCTTTTCTTTTCTATACAATTCAAGGCAACGAGGGCCTAAGAAGATACTAGCAAATGAGAGACAAAATATAGCTTGATCGGAAATTTTCAAAAGGTGGCAAATAAACACCTCTTTGAAAAAATAAATTTTAAAAAATTTAAAAGAAAATTTAATTTTTTTCAGCAAACAGACAATCAATCCTGTACAGAACATTAAATGACATAAAGGAAAACCTCTATGGATCTCCATTGGAGATTCCTCGCCGAGAAATTTTGTGCTCTCTCCCTCTCTCTTAACCCGTCTAATTTGTTTATCTCAAACCATTATCCAGGATATTAATCCTCTCTCTCTTTCCCTTCGTTCATTTTTTTTGGTTGATGCCTTTGTTTATCTCTAAAATCCGCACCAAAGACATTAAGTACCACACAGGATAGGGAGAAAATTTTCTGTCCAGGACGCCAGGTGACTTCATTTGGAATAAAATGAGCAGAATTTTGAAATTTCATCTAAACCCTGCCCATTTTATTCCATATGATGTCACTTGGAGTCCTAGACACCAAATCCTGGACAGAACATTTATTTAGTACAGGATATGCCCACGTGAACCTCTCTAACATGGCAAAAAAAAAAATTCAACAGAAATGAAAAGGCAAAATTCAGTTTGTTGATTTTTTTATTTTTTCACTAGGTGTCGGCCTCTTTAACAATCTGGATAGGATAATAGCACTAAAAATTAGGTGAGAACGAATCTTGTGAGAACTGTGAAAACGGCATCAGGGTATGGACACATCAGTGCTGAAAAGTGATAAGTACCCCCCAAAAAAGTGATTTACTTTTTGGTACTGATGCATCAGCCCCTCTAGTGCCGTTTTCACGGTTCTCACGGGATTCATTCTCACATATTTCAAGCCCGGATAATAGATAGTTCCATGTGTGGCAACATTTGTTTCCATGGTGGAACCCATATGAGGTAGGCCCCTGTCACTGACCCCTTGCAGGTGGACATACCATTAATTTTTCACCTCGGGGCAATATCCTTTGCGCTGCCCCCCTCTGCAACGCTCGGGAGCCGAGACAGAGGAGGGGAATCAATTCACTTTTTGAGGGTAAAGTAACAACTCCAAAAGTGAATTGATTCCCCCTCTGCCTCAGTCCTCATGCGTCACAGAGGGGCGTTGCAGATAGAATGCCCATTTAGTGGTGGATCCACGCCAGGCCCACCGTGAATAGGGGAGCACCTCCAAGATGTGGAAGAATAGAGCGGCTGAGTGCCACTTTGAAAAAATTTCCCAAAAATTGAAAGGGAAGACAAATAGGAAGCTTTTTATTAGGAATGAAGTCATTTAGATTTTTTAGGGGCATGTGGCAACCATTATCCAGTCCGGATTTTGTGCACACAAAATCTGTGTGCACTGCATATACACGGACCAAGAGACAGACACATCAGCGTCAAAAAGTGTAAATCACTTTTCAGTGCTGTTGTGTCTGCCCCTTGGCCTGTGTGCATGCTTTGCACATGGATTTTATGTGCACAAAAGCCAGGCTACCATTATTTGATTCAAAATGGATTTTGGGAATTCTTTATTGTTCGGAACCACTCCATAACTAGATGGGCTAGAATCCTTTTTTGTTTCAAGCAGAATGTATGGCAACGATATATGAAAAATGCATATTTTTTTAGATTAACACAAGAATTTGGAATATTGTTAAAAATATACAATCAATAATTCATTAAAAAAGTGCAATTATCATTTACCTCGTTCCTGACATAGTCACCAAAGCCTACGAGAGAGAGAGAGAGACAGAGTATAGAGTATTTATTGCCTTTGGTGGTTGTTGAGTCCTTTTAGAAGTTAGTAGGTTAACTGTGCAAGATTCTTTATTGTTCTTAAAATCCAATTATATATATATATATATATTGTTGCAAATAAATTCTATGCTTTTGCACACCTTTGATGCTTGATCAACCATCGGGATTGAATATTTGTTCATTTTAAAAAGTCATTGAATCCTAAATGATTTAGATTTATTACTCTTTTAATGAATTGTACATTATAAATAACTTCGTGAATGAAATTGATTGTTCCATTACACTATTGGATATATTGGGAGTCTAAATCACCTTATTCGCAAAATGTAGTGTTAAAAATAATATTTTATAGACATTTTGGGTTTTCTGTCTTGACATTTGTGAACGAGGAAAGTTATTCATGATTGGGAATTCACTATTCATTTTATGGGTATTTTGGTAAATTCACATATTTACAAATTTATATTTCAACAAGGCTATTAATCTTATCATTTTCTCATTTGAAGCTCTTCGAAAGATTTGGATGTGAGGAGAATGAGATTCATTATCATGTTGGGTATTTTAATAAATTCATCTATATTTGCAAATTTTTGTTTCAAAAAGACTCTTATTCATCTCCTCTTCTCATTTGAAACTCTTTTGAAGTTTTTCTTTCAATGTGGATGTGTGGAGCCAGGGATTATAAGTTCATTTATCAAGTCTTGTGTGTTTATTTAAAGAATTCATTCCTTATTTTTTTGACACTATAATTTTTAATGCCAAAAAATGTTCATAGAATGTGATATTTTGAGCTATTCTAAGAATGCATTTCATGCAACAAACACCATTTTCTCATTTTTTTGAACTAAAAATGGAGAGATTGCATTCTTTGGAAGGTTATCAATTGGGCCCAAACATTTGAACTCATAACAGTAGGAACCATATCCTCTTGTCCACTCCCATCATACTCCACTGTGCTCCATCAAGGTAGGAGCAAGCACGTGTCCGGCGAAAACTATTGTTGGTTTTTTGGTTTTGCTATCCATGATATTTTGGACATGTGCCTGCTCCCACCTTGATGGAGCACAGTTGAGCACAATGGGAGTGGACTAGAGGATATGGCTCCATAACAGTAATGGTTGAAAATGACTTCATTTAAATTCATATTGATTTGTTAACTGAAATTATGAATGAATCTTCTTAGAATTTTTTTTACCAAATGAGATCATCTATGTTAGGAGGAAAATGTTCTCTGATGAAAACGTATCTGTAGTGTCTATGGTGAATTATAAGTTGACACATGTCCGAAAAAGTGTTCTGTTGAAAAAGTACATGATAAAAAAGAGACCAAATTCAAAAACACATCATGTGTCAATCAATGACATGCATGTAGAGGTCTGTGTCAACATAGATAATTATTCTCATGTTATCCTTCATATTTTGGTGATAAATGGAAATCCATCCATTTTTGTTGGGGCACATATACACTCAGGTACTAAGGAAAACCTTAGTGGGATGATTTCATTCGAAGTGGCAACCAAACGCAGGGTAAGACCCTCTAGTTAACTTGTGATTGATATTGATATGGATTGATTAGTGAGGGGAGTACATAGCACAGTCCGCAAAGCTTTCAAAGCACGTGAGTCAGCTCGGGTGAGTAAACTGGTTATCGTCAGTGGTCACTGAGACGAGTTTGAATACTTTCAGTGTTTTTGGATGTTTGTTTATTTTATATTATTTATTTAGGCTGTGCTCGGCAGCCACTTGTAAAGTGCGGACTACACTACTTTTCTCACCCAGGGTGAGTGAAGTGCTCAACTTCTTCTCTCAGGTGGTGGTAGTGTAGAAGGAGGCTGCACCGAACGAGGGGTGATAGAATAACAAACAAAGGAAAATGCCCTTCCGGTGAAATTTGTAGCGCAGCATGAAATCATTTCATCGCAAATTTCCAAGGCATTTGTAATTACAAGGTATTGGCTCAAAATGAACTCATTCAGATTTATACTTGATAACATATATCATTTTATTTTTTAAAAACCCTAAAATGACTTCATTTCTAATTTTTGTTGACAAACCAGTGTGAATCTGAATGAGTTCATTTTGAACCATCACTTTATGGCGGCAAATGCCTTGGAAATTTGAAATGAAATGATTACATTACAAGTGGTTGCCAAACAGGTCCTTTCTATAATTTTGTAAATGTTCATTTTATTGATGGTAAATGTTTGGAATATGCGGGTTGACCTTTATATTGCTACACCCAAAACAGTAAGCTCTTCTGTGCCCCCTCGCCACAGGCTGACACAATGTTTTTTGTTTTTATATTTTTTTGATTTTGATGCCTCTTTCAAGGCTGCATTTGGCAGCCACCTGTAATGTAATCATTTCATTTGAGTTTTCCAAGGTTTTTGTAGCCAAAATGGGATGGTTTAAAATGATCTCATTCATATTTTCATTAATTTGTGCTGGATAACATTAATCATTTCATTTTATAAGTTAGGATGACTTCTTTTCTTATTGTAATTAACAAATCGTACAAATTTGAATGAATTTATTACAAACCATCAACTCATGGCTACAAATGAAATGAGTACATAACATGTGGCTGCCAAACATGTTATAACAGTTTGGATCCTGTTCAACCTGTCTAGCCTAACAGGTTGACACATCACCAAACAAGGGTGGTTTATGTCCTGTCTGACCTCCTTTCTTCAGTGAGGTGTCAACCTGTTAGGCCAGACAAGTCGTAACAGGGGAGGCTGGACAGATCTAATCCACTCTTTTAAATAGGAGGGGGCTGATGTCCATTTGAACAATTCTTTATGGTTTTAACCTTGTAAACCCTTTATGGATGCCTATTTTATCATTTGAAAATTGTTTTTACAGTTCTGACCCCATACACCTCGCCTTTTGTGCATGGGACTCGGCGGACCAATAAATTGGGTATAGCATAGCCTTTCCTTATATTCATGTTGGCAATCAAAACAAATCACATTATTATACTTCCTTTCTGGCAAATATTATTAAGAAGAAAACGTTCTGTGATGAAAATGTGTTTGCTGCGTATATGGTGTTGAGGATTAAAAATGTCCAAAAAGTGTTCTGTTGAAAAAGTCGGTGTTCAAAAAACACACGCCAAGTTCAAAAGAACATCATGTGTCAATCAATGACACGCATATAGAGGTCTGTGTCAACACAGACAATCATTCTCCATTTTATTATTATTTTGTCCATGGCTTATTGACCGTTTCTGCCAGTGTGCTATTGAACAATTAGTTAAAGTAATTAAAATAGCAACTGCAGACCCAGTAGCATTTTCCGCATTTTCGCTGTATCCATCAATCATCCTGGTATTTTTCTGTGTTTATGTTCTCTCTCTCTCTCTCTCTCTCTCTCATGTTTAAATGGAGGAAGAGTATGTCCGAAACCATAACTTCCAACTTTGATTTGATATTTAAAACCCGGTCTCTTTCCTTACTGTCTCAGGAGTTTCCAACTCTTCAATTAGAGTTCTAAGGAAGTTATACCAGCTACTTATACAAGACAAGAGCCGTAGCAGAATCATCTTCAGTCTGTTAATCGGGAGAGGTGTCTGTCCAAGAACGCACAGAGAACAATGAGTTTCTGGACACTCTTCGAGGCGGCGACCATGCCGGTGTTGCAGGTCCTCCTCATCAGCATTCTAGGGGCTTTCATGGCAACCGAGTATTGCAATCTTCTCAATGTGGATGCCCGAAGATATATGAATAAGGTAACTACATACATACATATACGTAAGAACATGTATGTGATTAAATTGGAGGTAATATGGTCATTCTGTAATTTGACTTCAGATTTAATCTGATGACAAATTTTGCAAATGTAGATTGTGTTCATTGTATTCACTCCATCACTTATGTTTGCAAGTTTAGCCAAAACCGTTACACTTCAAGACATTATTTCTTGGTAAGCTACATGTACATTGCATAAGTTTGTTCTTGATTTATAGGATAGATTAAAGTATGTGAAAACTTAACACAGATTGTAAAAATTGGTACACTCGAGATCCTCCCTTGCTTACAGATTTATCAGTGAGCGCAGGAGATGGGCTCAAGCCCCCAAGAAAGCAAAATTCACTTTTTTGGAAAGTGATTTTCACTTTGGTCTCCTGCGCCATAAATCTGTGAGCAGGAGAGAATCCTTCAGGACATGTCACAGATTTGGTGCACCTCCTTAAAACGATTAAGGTCTTCCTTGTGTCAGGGGAGGACTCATCGGCACAAACAGTGATTTACAATTTTTGGTGGGGTGCTTTTCACTTTTTGGCACCTATCCGTCAGCCCTTGATGCGGGTGGACCTTAGTCGTCCTTTAAGGGGATGTATCAAATCCTGGGCCCCCAGGATTTGGAAGGACAACCTAAGGTAAGAGTGACATTAGGCCTCATCACATCAGTGCTAAAAAGTGAAAAGTATCCCCAAAAAGTGTATATCACTTTTTCGGCACTGATGTGTTAGCCCTTAATGTCATTCTTACTTTAGGCTAACTTCAGGAGTCCTACCAAATTCTGCCCAAATCCTGGGGTTTGGGGCATTAACAGTAAAAGTACTATACGTATGAGAAGGACTGGATTAGGTTGGACTGATGAAATTTTTGGTGTGAATAATAATATTTTTAACTCCAATTTGTTAATCATCTCTTTAGGTGGTTTATGCCCATTAATATGGGCCTAACCTTTTTATTTGGAGGAATCCTGGGATGGATCGTTGTTAAAATATTGAAACCGGAGCCACATCTAGAAGGCCTGATCATTGCTACATGTTCAGCAGGTAGTTATCTATCTCAGAGCCCCCAAAGGATTTGCTGTGACACTTAAAAAACGTGTAAGGTCTGCCTGCATCAGGGGTGGACACAACAGCACTGAAAAGTGGTATCACCTTCAAAAAGTATAAATCACTTTTCCGGAGCTGATGTGTCCGCCTATGATGCAGGGCAGACCTTAAGGGGTCGCACCAAATCCCTGCCAATCCCATAGTAACTAACTTGCAGTTCTTCCTTTAAATTCTTGGAATGCATATGTAGAATTATTATTCTTATTTGCTTGCTATATTTATTTTCAATAGGAAACGTGGGAAATCTTCTCTTGATAATAGTCCCTGCAATTTGCAATGAGGAAGGGAGTCCATTCGGTGATACCAGTGATTGCAGCTCCATTGCACTCTCCTATGCATCTTTCTCCATGGCGGTAAAGTAATCTATGTTCCTTTTTTCCACCATTTGCCATTCTCTTTTTAAACATCTAAATGAATGCGATGATACTAAATTATTATGGTTGTTCACTTTGGTTGATTGTAAAGATCACATTAGATTGGAAAGATCTTAGACTTGGTGAAAACGTAACTCAATAAACTTTTCAAATGACAAAACAAATCAAGCCAAACGGATAGGTTTTGACCCAACAAAATAAGAATTAAGAAAAGTGATGAAATTAGAACAATGAATTAGACTTAGAAATCGGGAATAAATTAAAACTCTGAAACAAAAACCAACATAGATTAACCAAAAATAAGCAAAATTAAAAATTCGAAAGAAAAACATTAAACAGAAAATATCCAAAATGCCCCTGCATTGACCCATCAAATATGAGTATAAGCAAAGGTTGTGCAAAAGGACCAGACCAACCTAGCCTAACTCAAGATTTGACCTGAAAAGAGTTGGCCCAAGCTTAGGCTCAACGGGTACCGGACTCAAGTTGAAGCCTGGGCCATGCTTGGCCTGACCTTGGTCGAGCCCAAGTTTTGAGGCCGGATGCCCAATAGATCTGTATTTATTTATTTATTTATTTTATTATAATTTTTAGTACTATTTACTATACTAAGGGGCCTTGGGCCGGCCTGAGGCCTGTATAATACTTTGGGCTGTGCTTGGACCTTAAATCTTTGGATTTTTTTGAGCTCAATCCAACCCAAGCTGTTTCATGTCATGCATCAGTATTCAGTATCCCTCGGCTCAACAAAACTTGACCTTGAGTTCTATTATATTGTAAAAATAACCGATAATTAGGACCAAGCAATCAAGCTTCCATAATTCTCTTGTCTTGTTTTGGATATGCTCACACTCCTCCAAAGCAAACATGTGTACATGTAGAGTTAATAAGAAATCTTCATAAATGACGTAAAGAATTTTTAGAGAAGATTTACTTTCGCTAAAAATAAATTAAATATATTCTATTTAAAAATAAAAACTCTCAAACTTTTTTTTTTGGGTACTAACTCCCAAACTTATTAACAAGAAAATCTTTAAATCTATCGTACTTAGGGTTTTTTATTTATTTTTGGTAAGATTTATTCTATTTAGCTAAGTTTTTTTTTGGGTAAAAACTTAGGGTTTTTTATTTATTTTTTGTAAGATTTAGGTAAAACTTATAGGTGGTGGTTACTGTCCCTACTAATTTTAGGGCTGTCAATTGGGCCGGGCTGGGCTGGGCTGATGTCTGCTCAAATTCAGCCCAAACTTAGTTATATGGGTCCGAACACAGTCCGAGCTCGAACTTGGCCCAAAGTAGTCAGCCCAAACTCAGCCCGTTCTAAAATTATGGACTTCGAGCTGAGTTCAGGTCAGCCCAAACTTAAAATTCCTTTAAAAAAATAGATTATTAAAGTTTATTTTAAAATTTGGGCCGATTATGGCTCTTTATTATCTCTAATAATTTGAAAATATGCTTAATTAGTTAAATTTGGGCTTACAATGGGCTCAAAACTATCTTCTATATGTTGAGTTAAACTGTACCAATTTTAGGCCTGGTCTGACCAAAGCCAGTCCAAACAATATTTTATACCTATTTCGGGCTGAGCCAAGCTGGATTGAGCTATATTTGATTACTACTTCAGGCCAAACCGAGCTGAAAGAGAGTCTGTCCAAACTCAGCCCAAGTAAAACTCTGGACCCGAAATTTAGACCCAAACTCAGCCCAACCCAAAGTTACCTTGGCCCAATCCAACTATTCTTCGGACGGACATGTTGGACTTTGGGGGCCAGCTTGACCCATTTGACACCCTTAACTAGTTTACACAGCAGACAGTGTAAATAGGCTATTAACTATAGCATCAATTAATTGTGAAACTTGATATAAATCCAAGGTAAGAAGGATTTAGGTTCTTTTATACCTTATTCGAGGGTCAAACTTAAAATGATTCCTTAAGGCTGTGTTTCGCAGCCAACTGTAATGTAATCATTTTATTTCAAATTTTCAAGGCATTTGTAGCCACAAGGTGTTGGTTCGTAATGAACTCATTCAGATTTATGCTTGATATTAATATGTCATTTCATTTTATTAAAAACATAAGATGACTTCATTTATAATTTTAGTTTACAAATCAGTACATAAATCTGAATGAGTTTCACTTTGAACCATCACTTTATGGTTACAAATGCCTTGGAAATTTGAAATGAAATGATTACATTAGAGGTGGCTGCCAAACAGGCCTAACTAACTCCTCTCTGTATTGGATCGATTTTACTCAACTTAGCCTGTGAATTGACCAAGATTCAACAGTTATTGATTAGTTTCATTTTCATTTTTCTTTTATGAAAGGATTGCATCTCAACGACTTAGCGAGAGACTCTATTTGGATTGCCTTACAAGGGAGTATCTAAGCTCAAGTTTATTAACTACGAAACCTCATCTATATATCCTTTAGGCTTCAAATTCATTCTTGAGTAAAATATGGGCGATAATTTGAGGTTCATCAATTTGAAATCTAAGATCTCATAGTTTTTCTTGTTATGTAGCTTGGGGGTTTCTTCATTTGGACATACACTTACCATCTGATTCGAACTTCGGCAAAAACATACCAAGCAATTAAAGCAGCTGAGGAGTCCTCAAAAATACCCAATAATGATTTAGATACCAATAGTGAATCTTGCCTTCTCGACTCAGATGATCAAGACAAGGTTATAAGTGTGCCATCAACAATATCCATTGATGAGGATATGGAAAACCAAATGGTAAGTCCTCTTTTGCTTTAGTTTCCTTAAATAAAAAGCAAAGATGTTCAATCAAAATCTAAAGGGTTTAGGCTTGCTGTCTTTCCTTTCCTGGGAGATAAATCAATAGTTATTGGTGCAATATGAAGACCGATTGTTTTGGTTGTGAAATGCAATTTTCGCTTATTTCCAATATAGATTGTACCGCAAGCCGGAGGAAGGCCCGGGGACAAGAAGATATCATTTTGGGGAAAACTAAAAGGAGTTCTTCACCAGATTGTGGATGAGTTACTGGCACCTCCGACCATTGGCGCAGTAAGTATATTTATGATAGTAAATGTTCTTATGAAGTCTTTTTAAATTTTAGTTTCTGCTTGCCTAATGCCTCTCCATATCCAAGCAGATTGTGGGATTCATATTTGGGGCAGTGACATGGCTGAGAAATCTTATTATCGGTGACAGTGCTCCTCTGCGAGTGATCCAAGCCTCGATTCAATTACTAGGGTACGTTTTACTTGCACTTAGCTTGTTTGTTATCGATTAATGAAGTATAAATATGTTCGTCTAGGAATCTGTACCACAACTCAAATTATCTTTGTACTTGGTTGATAATTGATGTTTGTTTAGCTGAAGCAGAGCTGTAAGACTTTCCATGCTGTGTTAGGGGTGTCAACAAACCAAGCAGAGCCCAGTTTTGCCTAGTTTAGCTCAGGCTCATCACATAAGGATCAGGCTAGGGCTTGGTTCAGTTCACCAAACTCAAGTTCGCTGTTTCAGGCTGAGATAACTTAAAACCCAATAGCCCATGTGCCAATCCCGTTCTCATGGCTAAAGATGTTACTAATTGTAGCGGGCCCACTAGCCCATATTATATTAAGCAATATCTATATACTTTATGAATAACTATATTTTTTTGTTTAAATATTTAATATACTAGGTTATATTTATATGCATTATAAAATATGTTTTGATATATATATATATATATAAGACTCTTATGAGCTTTGCAAGTTGCGTAGTGCAGTTCGGTTCAGGCTCGCTGAGTTAAAATGAGCTCAATTGGAAGCCAGGGCTAAGCTCTGTGAACTTGAAACAAGGCTCAAACTCAACATTGAAAGCCCTATGTTGTGCCCCAATTACAACTATTTTTTTTTTTTTAATCGAAGATCAAACTGTACATCTAGCATTTTCTCTGAAGGACTTTCCTTCATCTTATTTTACTACCAGTAATATATTATGCAATGCAATTATATCCCCTCAATGTGGTCCCATCTCATTGGAATTCTCGTTCTCCTATTGACTTTAAAACTACCCACCCTGTAGGAATGGCACACTACCTTGCATCACACTCATACTGGGAGGTAACCTCACCCGAGGTAAAAAAAATCTTCAAACCATCCTATTCACTACTGAAAGAGACTTAAGAATTTAATTATACATTCAAACACATTGTAACCAAGTCTTAAGTTGAACAGGTTTACGCTCGGCGAAATTAAATCCTGTGATCATTATCGTGGTCATTTTTGTGCGTTACATGATCCTTCCCGTGATCGGAATGGGCGTGGTTAAGTTAGCCGGTTATCTTGGTTTCCTCTCGTCAGACTCGTTGTACCGATACGTGCTAATGATACAGTTTACACTGCCACCAGCCATGAATATTGGTACGTAATTTTCACTTTTATCTTCTTTAAAATACTTCTATCTTGTGCATCTTTGTATGTTGAAATGGTATCTCGAATTCAACCCAAAAGCAACTCGAATTGCAACCTGTTTGTGCTATATGAGGAGTGACTTGAATGACATGTTGACCTTATTTAGATTGGATGACCTAAACCGCTCTAGGTCTATCTTTGGGGGTATTTTGGGGTTTTAACCAGTGATGAGAGCAAGGTTTTCTTGGGATGTATATAAACTTTAGCAGGTTTTTAGAAGAGTGATTTTTTGGAGAATTTTTTGTGTTTTTGAGTGAGATTTCTGGGTTTGGGGGAACTCCATCTTCATTAGAGTTGAAGCTTTTGATCATCTTCTATTGTGGATGTACACAATTTTAACAAACCTTGCAAATCTTGTGTTTTTTGTAATTGTTTTTGTATGTTTTTTGTTTTCTCGTGTAGTTTCACATTGCCATCAACCCGAATCTGATCCGTTTTGTCATAACATTGTATGATATATCAAAATACTATTTAAGAGGAATCCAAACATCTGACTTACTATCGTATATTTTATTTAGTGAATTATATATTAAAGTTCGTATATAATTAATGATGGTAAGATTACCATGTAGGTACCATGACCCAGCTGTTTGATGTGGGTCAAGAAGAGTGCTCGGTCCTCTTCCTATGGACATACTTGGTAGCAGCCCTCGCCATTACTGTCTGGTCGACGGTCTATATGTGGATCCTTTCCTGAGGATGCTTGGTGCATGGGAGAAACCATATCTGTAATGATCTCCGACGGGCCAAAGCTATGGAGAGTTCTTCTCCATTGAAGCAGTATTTAAATTTATACATTTTTTCCTTTACTTTTTGTCGGTTTTCTATGGGTTGTGCATTAAAATGTATTATGGGTTATGCACTCTCTCGAAATATGCATGTCTTGGTTAATGTTTAGCATGCGGGTAGTAGTTGTACCTTCAATGTATTCATATGTTTTCACTTGCTATATTATAGAAGAAGGAATTTGAGATGGTTCGCTCCTGTACAATGAAGATCAGTGAGGGCACTTATAATGAGAATGAATGATAGAACAAATTTAATATACAATGCCTCGTCTGTTTGTCATGAAAAACTGATTTTCTTGTGATTTTTGACTTTTTTCTCCTTTTTTTTTTTTTTGAGAAAATCATTTTCCACCTGTCTAGTTGCCAAGAAGCAAAAATCCTCAATTTTTAAATTTTTCTCGTGTAACTAACTATTTTTTTTTTTTTTGTTTCTACCATATTATCATTTCACACAACTTTTGCATGAAAATCCTCATTTTCTCAAGAAAATTGTCACACTGAGTTTCTTTTTCTAAGCAACCAAACAACCAAAGGAAAGGAATCGAATTACATATTTTTTTTCTTTTCTTGTGTAATTTTCTTATTTTATTCTCTATCATTTTCTATTCAATTCATGGCAACCAAACAAGACCTAAGATGACAGAAGTTCAATCACTTAGGTAGAAAAGCAAGGAATTAATTTTAAGGCTTTCTAATAATGTAGGTCTAATTTTTTTTGAAGTATTTTTGAACACAGACCACATCAATCAGTCCCCAATACATACCAAAAAAGAGTCTCTTAAGAGGTACTTAATTTGTCCCCAATACATACCAAAAAAAATAGTCCAAATTTCTTTCAAAACTCATTCAAAAATATGTTCAAATAAAATTTAACAACCGTAGATTTAAAATCTGAAGAATGGGTTTCCTAGACTCTTAAATGGCAATGATTGTTTGTGTTGACAAGTGTGCACAGATTGACACATTATGGGTTTTTGAATTTGGTGTTCTTTTTGAATACCTACTTTTTCACCTGAACAGTTTTTTGGACCACACACAATGCATGCCAGCTCATCATTCACCATACACACTATAGACACTTCTTCATCACAGAACATTTTCTTCCATCCTGAATTTAAGCAGCTATACACAAATGATGTTTGATTTGGTATAGAATCGACTGAGGAGAGAAGAGTTTAACAAGTTGACCAGACCCACTGTCAAATATCAATCCAATCATATAAAAATAACTTTATAATCATTTTTACTCTCTCTCTCTTTCTTTTTTTTTTTAGATATCTATATTGGGCATAGGTTCGTACTACCATAGTTTTGAGGATCAAACCGGAAGGCTGACACCTTAAATGGTTATATAGAAACTTCAAACCGTAATATGTTAAAAATCGCATATAACCGACAAATTCAGGCCGATCCAATGAAAACTGGCCGGTTTTTACGAAGTCAGTTCTAATAAATCTAATGGGTTTTTTTTATTTATTTTTAACAAAATGAGAAGATAAACAATTAGAAATGTGTCTTTTCAAATTCTAATCCCACTTTCAATGAATTGTTTTACTTATTGGCATTTTATTACATTTTTGGTATGTTTAAAAATTTAAAATCCAATCATAAGCTTCTAATGCAATATGAATTGTTATATATATATATATATACACACACTTATGATTGAAGCGAACTATTAGATCATGTAAACCAATGGTCTGTCCGATTCTCAAAACTATGCATGCTTCAAACAACCATAAACTCTTAGGGGGAGAACTAGAGAATGATTCAAAGTGAACAATTTCGAAAGTAGGATAAATTCAAAAACCCCAACAAACCAAGTAAACATCCAACTCTCTCTCTCTCTCAATCTATATACACTATAGTTTTGAAAACCGGATCGAATTGCCCTTGTTTGACTGAAATGGAGTCCTAATCAATTCTATAGAAGCTTAAAACCATAAATTGCCAAAAATTGCATATAACTTGCAAAATTGGTCAAAATTGACAAAATACCAATAGATTTTTTCTGAATCCAATTCCAATATAACCAACCATTTTTTTTTTGTAAATTAAAAACAAAAAGTTATAAATGTGTCTTTCCAAATTCCAATTCCATTTTTCAAGATTCTATTTTTATTTTTTTGGAATGTCTAAAAATTCAAAACCCCGTCATAATTAAGCCTTCTAATGCATTATAAATTGTTTTATTTTTTGATATTTTATTACATTTGTCTTATGTTTAAAGCGAACCACAGTTTAAGTCATGTCAAATGACAGTCAAACGAGGTTGAACCCGAACCATCCATCTTACCGGCCGATCGAGTTATCAAAACCATGATATCACATACCACATGAAGGTTAGTCAGCCGTTCAAAGGAGTGAACTGTAGACCGGATCCTCTGCTGCCACTTATGACCTGCTAAGGTCCTGTCTAACAGGTGGCATGATACTATTGGAGGGAAAAAGTACACCTATTAGACAGGACCTTAACAGGTCATAAGCCGGCAGGAGAAGAACTGACGCAGCGGAATAGCAAGGAGAAGAACACGTTGCCTCCTTTGTTTGAGAAAAACCCTAAACTTCACCAAAGAAGAGAAAATTCGTACTAAAACTTTTAATTAATGAAAA
>JAOXJP010284317.1:0-19260 GCA_025762735.1 Platanus orientalis | reverse complement strand
TTTCAGCACTGATGTGTCCGTACCCTGATGCCGTTTTCACAGTTCTCACAAGATTCGTTCTCACCTAATTTTTAGTGTTCCATTGGTGGTTTCTCTCTTTGACCTACGTTCAAGTGACCCGTATCAGAAGAGTGGGTTTGATTTATGCGAAGATTTTTCATAACCTCAAAGAAAAGAAATGAAAAGAAATATAAAATCTATATCATTATGAAAAACAACAACACAATATAAATATCTTACTCAATCCGGACGAGTCATCACTCTGTTTGGAACGTCATCCTCGCTAGTGAGCAATCAATCACAAGAGTAAAGAATAAATCGAATTTAATCTCTACAACTAAGTAACAAGCTGCATTACATTACTCCTATTCCTAAGATAGATTAAATTGAATGATGATGTTAATGATCTTTCTTTCTTTATTTTGTTTCTTGTCTATTTATATTGGATTGGTTGGTTGCAGTATCTTTTCCTTTTCCACATTGCATGGTAGTTATTTTCCATTTTATTTACTTGTTGATACAACCATTATCTCCATTCCCCATCGTGTTGTTAACCGCCAATCATGGGGTACATCGTGTTCTTGTTGCTTCCATTTTGTGTTGGCATTGGCTCTCGTTCGTTGCGTGCTAATGATCAAGACATGTGTAGTCGCCTAGCAGAATTTGTTTTACTCTATTTGCATTCTCACTGAGAGCACACTTTATATCTTCATGATAGTGGGTGGATTCAAAGTTAATGGAATTCACGTATCTTAAATCCATAGGAAAGATTCAAAATGGTATCAACAAATCCCCTTGCACATATCTAATTTAGATCTTAACTAGACACATGTTCTCACTTCCTAACACTCCAAATTTACCCACATGGGTTTCATTAATTGTTTTGGTGATTTGCTCTCGAGGATGTAACTAATTTGATTCGGTTATCTCAATAACCGCTTCTTCAAGATTAAAAGGATCTTTTATCACTACATGCACCTTGGATTTTCTCAACTTCCAATAACCTTGTTTAAAGCAAATTTATGATGTTTTTGCTTAGAAACTGAATTGTTCTTATCTTCAAGCGATGATCCTCATTTCTATACATCTATAAATACCTACCTTGAGCATCGATTTGCTCCCATCCTTCTTCATCATGGTTTTATGCCAACCTTCTCTTCAACCATGTCAATAGATCTCGAAACTCTAGGGATGGTTTCCAACCTTGTTAAATAGGGTAATCCCCTTTCTAGCCTGTGTCTGGTACATAAGTTTCATTTTTCATGAGATTACCTAATCTTTATTTTTCATGCAAATCCCCCTGCCTAGTTGACCACTTGCAATTGGTGGGTGGTCATTTCATTTTAGGTTCCTTATTTCTCCAGGCACTTTGCCCCTTCTAAGGAGTTGGAGGGTTTTGTGGACTCATTAGATAATCTTGGGATACTGCTTGGATTATGCAAGAATGCTTTATAAATAGGGACAAGGCACCATCCACAACTTTGGAGATAGACCATTTTCTAACATGTTGTGTGGCCCCCAATCACACGACACAGTTATGAACATGCACTGGGAGATGCACACCTCCTTGAGCTCCTTCCTTTGCTTCCCGAAATTAAACCGTTCTATGAGATGACTCCTAAGGTGACCTCCATGGAGGTTTCTTAAAGCACCTCACCCTGGGCTCCTCTCCTCGTGGTTATGGGCAATTTGAACAATTTTTGTTAGAACTCACGCCTTACCTTTATTTAACACTAGCCTTTGTGCCTCATGTTGATTAATATTAGGCCATTTTCTATTGTTTATGCCTTTATCAAGGCTTTTCAGAAACGAGGTATTGTCCCGATATGAACCTCTGTACTTTGTTGACTTATAATAACAATAGGACATTTTTTGTCCACATTAGATGTTTATACGGTTTTAAATACACATCGTCAATTCTCCTTGCATGTTCCATGTCATCAATATGCAAGTATACATGCATTTCCATCGAGGACCTTACTGACTTGATATGGCCATTCCCAAGTAGAGGACCATTTCCCAACACTTGGGTCTTTCATACCTAAAGGCAATATTACCTTTTAGTCTAATCTTCCTTCATGAAAGATCTTGTATTTAACTTTTTCATTATAGGCCCTTGCAATTTTTTTCTTTTTGCAACAAAGTTGGATTTATAGCCTTCAACCAGGCCTCATCAAGGTTGTCGAGCTCAATCCTCATTACTGTATGATAATCAATGTGGTTCAAATTATTATGTTTCACCACTCTAAGTAGTTTTACAATAATTTCCATAGGTAACACTACTTGGGCATTCTTTGTGAAGGATTCGAGGAGTAGTCATTCCTTGGCACATAGCCCTTCCAGGTCAAGCCCCTCACTATTTGGAGTCTAGGCCTCATCATCAGATCATGACTGTGGGGCCTTTTCTTGTTCCTCAAGTTCTTGAGACTCCTCGACTTTGGGCTATTCCTTTATGTCAACCTCTATATTGCCTTCCCCTATTTGTTTTTTTTTTTTTTTAAATTTCTGACTTGGCCTATGCTAACATAAATGGGATTACCCTGACACACTCATACTTGTCGTACAAGCAACTATCATCCATGGCTCAATTAAACTCTTCTACTTCTAGTACAAAAACAAGTTTTCATTGACTTTTGAAAACATTTCCTTGTCTGGATTCACTCATCACCATAAACCTAACCATGATGGTGCTTTATGGTGAGGTGCCTTTCGCCCTTGATACTTGCCATTTTATCTCTGTCGAGTACTTTTTTCATCTTGATGCTCGATTCTTTCGTCACTTAAACCATTTTCGTTGGCCATACCTACAAGAGGTAGGAAAAGATCATTTTTTTACAGCATCTTGATTAACACGTGTCCAATCGACTGTGACTGCATCCACATTGACCAACCTTGAGAGAGAGTCAGTATCAACTACCCCGCGCTAGGTAGTAAATTGACCTATGTGCTCGATTGCTGTCTTACTATCTTCACTAGAAAACCAATCACCTATAACTACGTTGATGCTAACCGACTTAGAGAATGAGTTGGTATTGACTACCTTGTGTTGGGTAGTAAATCGATCCATGTGCTCGATTGCCATCCTACAATCATCACCAAGAAAAGTGGCAAAGTTAGTGATCTGCTTAGGGTAAAGCTTCCTATACGTGTTCCCCGTGGTTCGTTTGATGCTTGGGCCGTATGATTACTCAAACACATTGACACCATGGTCTTGACTATATGTTGGCCTTGTAGTTCATTTAATCCTTGGCCTACACGATTTCTCAGAATCATCGATTACATGGTCTCGAGGTGGTAGATTTTAGCCATACTCTAGATTCCCATATTGATAGCCTGTGCCCTGGTACAATTGGTGGTACCAGTTATATTGATGTAGGGGCAGTGCTTGAGCTCGTACCCATTTGGCTTATAGTGGATACACAAATAATTCAATTTTTTTTGGCATTCAATACCCCTATTGAAGGTATCCAACCTTGTTAGAACCGTCATAACCCATCAAGGGATTTGCTGGGCATTCTCCAAGATATGGTTACTTCTCGAGCCTCATTGGGTGTTGTGGAATCATGGTTTGACCGGGTTGGTTCTGGCCTCAAAGAGCTTAACTCTCGTGATTGACCAATTATTGATGAGTCTTTCCATGTTGGTGGTCCATAAGGGTCATGACTCGCTGACTATCGGGACAATCCACCATCCAACCTTGTCCCCTGAATCCACTCGAGGCACCAAGCATGGAATTAGAGGATCTTCTATCGAACCATCATCTAGTTCTGCACTCTGGTTCTCTCTTGAGTCGTAGCACTTCAACCATCGGCTGAAAGACAGTAATAAAGGCATTGGCCAACCTATCTGGTAATGACTAAAATCCTCTGTTGATCTTGTTTGCTAGGACATTAAGTTTGGCATTAAGCTTTCGAGATGCCTTATACCATGTCTCTTCATGAGCGGGAGCTTTACTGTTATCAGGGGCACCAAAATTTCTTTCCCTTTAAGGCAAGCTCCCACTGTAGTCACTAATCATGTGATAGTGGTTTTTCTCTTTTTAATCTAGGTTTAGGTGACCTGTATCAATAGAGTGGGTTCGGTTCATGCCTCAATTAAGAGGGCTTTTCATAACCTCAAAGGAAAGACATAATAAATAATTAAAATATCTGTTATTATAAAAAATGATAGCACAATATTGATATCTTACTCAATCCTGAGGGGTCGCCACTCTTTCTAGAATGTTTTCTATGGTTGTGAGTAATCAATCATAGGAACAAGGAATGAATCGAATTTAATTCCTACAACTAGATACAAGCTACGCTGCATTACTCATATTCCTAAGATAGACTAAATTGGATGATGGTGTTGAGGATTCTTCTTTCTTTTGTCTCTTATCTATTATATTGGATTAGTTGGTTGCAACATCTCTTCATTTTCCACTTTGCATGGTGGTTATTTCCCATTTTCGTTACTTGTCAATACAACCTTTATCTCCATTTTCTATCGTGGTGTCAACCACCAATCATAAGGTGCATCATGCCCATGTTGATTCCGTTTTGTGTGGGCACTAACCCATGTTCATTACATACTAATGATCAAGACACGTGTCGCCGCCTAGTAGAATTCACTCTCTTTGCATTTCTGTTGGAGCACGTTTCATATCTTCATGCTAGTGGAAAGATTCTATAGTTATGTGATGACGGCTACCTCTCCAGTTAATTGTGCATGACCTACTCTATGAAGCTATTGTTTGTGGGCCCAAGTGAGCTAATCACTGAAAAAGAAAAACAACAGCTCATTTGTTGGGGCGAGTGAACCTTTACAGCTCATTGGAGTTTAAGATTTTAAATCCATAGTCTCGAACAAATCCTTGCGTTTGAGCCCCATTGAAAATTAACCATTGATCAATTGTAATAGATTATAGGATTCCATATCGATGTATTATCACTTCTTTTACGAAATGGATTACATCCCTTTCGGTAACATCTTGATATGGTTTACATTCAACCCATTTTGTAAAGTAGTCTATAACAAGAAAGATGAAATAATTTCTTCTAGTCGATGTAGGCCTAACCTTTTCTATCATATCGATAGCCCATATTCTGATGGGCAGGGTTTCACAATAGAGTGCAAGTTGGCAGTAGGGGCCTGAGGTACCGACCCATGTCTTTGATAAGCTTCACATCATTGGGAATAATGGATATAGTCTTGTAAGAGGGTTGGCCAATAATAACCATATCAACAGATCAACCATCTCATCTTTATGCTTGATGGATGAAAGCCATAGATCCATTCATGGATTTATGCAATAGTGAGCTTGGCTTCCTTAATTCCTAGGCACTTGAGTAATAAACCATTAGCTCCACGTTTGAAGAGTTCTAGAGGTTCCCTATATAGTAAGTATCCCCTTGCCTTAAGCTTCAGGGAACTGCTCACCTCCCCAGTGGGATTTCTTAAGTACTAAATGATTGGTTCCCTCTAATCATTCTCTTTTTCCTTTTCAATATCGACTTGAAGTGATTCACTCAATACGGAAGTGTCACTTCCAAAATTTAAATAGTTAGTGGGGAAAATATCTCCAGTAGTGGTGAGGCTTCTTTTGTATCCTAAGGTTGTTTGTGCCATCAAGTTAGCTCCTTGGTTTAGGCCTCGAGGCACACATTTCATTGTGACCTCATCAAACATCTTTAATAAAATTTTGACCCTGTCCTTGTAAGGTATCAGAGTTAGATTGAGACATTTATAGTCTTCCGTAGTCTGGTTTACCACTAATTGTGAATCCTCGTGGACCTCGAGGAATTTTACCCCTAAGTCTTTTAGGACCTCGAGTCATCAAATGAGGGCTTCGTATTCAGCTTGGTTATTGGTCAATTATCCTTTGAGCTTAAAGCTAAATTTCGTTGTTACCCTTTTCAGGGATTGGATAACTACTCTTGGCCCAGATCCTTGTTTGGTCATGGATCCGCCAAAGTATAATCGCCATGGAATGAGACTGACATAATCATCCTCGATCTTTGCATGAACTGGCTGACACAGATGGTTAACTAAGAAATTTGCCAAGGCTTAGCTTTTTACTGCTTTTTGTGGGACATATACAAGGTTGAACTTGAGGAGTGCTAAACTCCATTTCTCAATTCTACCTTTCACTATAGGCCGTGACAACATATATTTTACAACATCATTTTGAACCATGATGTAAACAACATGTGATAGAAGATAATGCCTTAATTTTACTGATGTAAAATACAAAGCTAAACATAGTTTTTCTATCATTGAGTAATTACATTATGCTTTCTGAAGGATTTGACTTAAATAAAACACTGATTGCTCATGGACATCTTCATTGTCTTGGGCGAGCAAGCTTGCGATTGAGTCCTTAGTGGCTGAAATATATAACTTCAAAAACTTGTCTATTTTGGGTGGCATCAATATAAGTGGCCTTGACAAGTACGCCTTGATTGTTTTGAAGGCTTGCTGATGCTCTTCCTTTCATTGGAACTCTTCATTTCCTTCCATCTGAAATAAATGTGAGATACCTTTGTTTTTCCTGCCATATTTGAGATGAAATGTTTGAGAAAGTTAATTTATCCTAGTAGCCTTTGTAATTCCTTCTTTGTATAAGGTGGTCTAGCTTAGATAATTATTTTGGTCTTGTTTTGGTCTATCTCGATTCCTTGGCTATGTACCAAGAAACCTAGAAAGTTACCGGTGCTTACGTCATAAGCATATTTTAAAGGGTTCACCTTTAGTTGATATTTCCTTATTCTGAGAAACCTTTTTTCTAAATCAAGTAAATGATCATCGAAGTTTTGAGACGTCACCACTATGTCATCGATTAGACTTCCATGAATTTTCCAATCATATCATAGAACAGGTAGCTCATGGCTCGTTGGTATGTGGCCCCAACATTCTTCAATCCAAAAGGCATAACTACCCACTCGAATGTCCCTATTGAACCAGGACATCGAAAGGTTGTTTTATGCCCGTCTTTTTTAGCTATGAATATTTAGTTATATCCCAAATACCCATCCATGAAGACAATATTTGATGCCCAATAGCTTCATTGACTAATAAGTCGGCTATGGGCATAAGATATTCATCTTTTAGAGTGATTGTATTGAGATTTCTGAAATTAATATAGACTCCTAATTTCCCATTTTTCTTGATTATTGGTACTACATTTGAAAACCATTGAACATACCTTGTAGGGTGAATGAGCTCAACATCTAATAGTCTCTCTATTTCTTCTTTCACTTTCAACACAACCTCATTAGTCATCTATCAAGGTGGTTGTTGGAAAAGGCTATACCCTTCCTTTGTCAACAGTCGGTGCTCGACAAGCTTCCTGTCCAGTCCAAGAATATCCGAATAATCCAAAGCAAAGCAATCTTTGTATTGCTTGAGGACTGCTTTCATCTTCTCGAACTCTGATGGTTCGAGCATAGCACTGACATATGTTACTTGTGGGTTTTCTATCGAACCCAAGTTTACTTCTTTTAGGTCATCTTGGACCTTGGTCTTCAAGTCATCTAACTTGGTTGGAGCCACACTCAGTTCTTTCATCCCTATGGCTTCAAGCTCACAGGGATTTTTGTGTGTGATGCACTTAGCAAGGTACATCTCGATTTTCCTCTTTGTCAGGTATCTCAACAATCTTTTCATGGCTATTTGGGTGGCCTTCTTCTTTTTCATCTCTGGGCTAGTCATATAACCCTTTTTATCATTTGGACCTGACTCGTCCGACCCTTCCATCATGTTGGGATTGGCTAACTCCCTATAAAGTTCTTCAAATTCTTCAGTTATTGATGAACCATCTCCTCGAGTTTTCTGGACTATGACTTTCGTGGGTTTTCCTTCACCATCATGTCCTATTAATTTGATAGTCCCTATATTATCATCATAGAGCTAAGCCTCAACATTATTTGTTGAAGCTAGAAAGGGATTTTCATATCCATGTACCACTTCTACTGAGTTATTATCATTCTAGAATAATAATAATTGATGTAAAGATGAAGGGACACACTAATTCAAGTGTATCCGGTCTCTACCTAGTAATGCATTATAATTAGAGGAAGTATCAACCACAAAGAATGCTGACATTTGGGTCCTACTTCCTACTCTTATTTCAAGGTGGGAGAACTCCTCTTGTTCTGGTGGCATTTCTAGAGAAGCCATAGACGTAGACTTCTGTTGGTACTAGATCGTTATTGGATTTTGATAACTTCTTCATCATGGAGACATGTAGTATATTCACAGCTACTCCATTATCAATTAAAACTCTATTTATAGGTTGACCCTCCATATATACCTTTATATACAATGGTTTCAGGTGTTGGGTCATACCTTTGGTAGGTTTATCAAAAATAAGTTTACCTGTTACTTCCCTTATCTTTGCCACTGGTTCGATTTTCTTCGAGGCTTCATCATCGAGTTCGACCACCTCCGATTTCTCAGTTATGATGTCCCAAAGCTCATTCTCGACTTCGGAGATCTAGTTCTATTAAGATCTAAACTAGATAGACAAGGAAAGTATCATATTGCAATCGACCATTATTTCTTGACAACTTCCAATGTAGATCACGGTTGTATTTCTAGTGTCGCTTGATGGATCATTTGTGACTGACTCTGAGGGTATAAAAGAATCTATAAATAGTCTTTCACTGCCAAAGTCACCAAAATCTTTCTCAATAGAAGGTATATATGCCATGTCTGCCTAGGAAAGGCTCTCCTGTCACTAAGATTTTCTTCCTTTCTCTTGGATAGCTGGTAATGTTTCTTGTTGTCTTTCTTGGTTAGCCTTCTTAGCCTTTCTAGGCTTCCGATCAATGAGCACACACACTATTTGTAGCTCTTGGTTGTCATTAATATTGAGGATGGAGTAACACCCCCTTTTCAGCTTCTAGTGGTCCTTCTTGTTTGGTTCGTCTTCAGATGATACCTCAACTCGATTAACAAGTTGGCATGGATCAGGTTTCTTGTCGTTTTTGCTTCTTCCATGTGTTTCCTGTGGAATTCTAACCTTTGCTCTAGGTTGTGGGTTTGGTTCCCCTATCGAGCAATGGCCTATTGCTTAAGCCATCTTCTCTTCTGGGTTTTGGTCATGGATGAGAACTCAGGGTTGTACCCGTATTTATACACTGACACCTTCTAGACATAAGGTTTAGGGTTGGTGAGGCTACCTTCACCCATCTGTCGTGATCCACTCGAGATGGCTTAATCATTCTCAATGGTTGGATATTCTCTTACAATGGTTCTTTTCCCATCTAGGCCTTGCTTACGTCTTTCCCATTTTCCTTTGCCCATTTGTTGGGTGCCAGTCTTTGTCACATGGGGTCGTAGTCTCCATCACATGTTGAGGAGTTTCTCTTTTCCTTTTAGTGGATGCCTTTGGCTGAAGGTCTTATTGTTTATTCTTTTGAGCCGTCACCATGAGTCTGACCATTATTTGGCCACACCTATCACACAGACAAAAATCATCCTCTTCGAGTTTAACCTTCTCCTCCTCACTATTGAATTCAGGTTCCCATGCCATTGCATCAGAAAATTTGAGCATGGATTTTCCATTATCAACCATTTCTGGGGTCCCTTATAGAGTCGAGGACCTTAGTGGTGAACCTTGAGCAATCGAGTATTGTCCTATAGAAGTTGCAACATTTGTGAGCATGATATCTTTATACATTTTCTTAGCATTTGATTTTTTATTATTTGAGGTCCAATTTATAGTGATCATGTCGACATTTACCAATTTTGGAAATGGGTTGTATCAACTTCCATGGCCTCCGTTTTGTTAGGGAATTGAAATAACTTTTTGTTGATTCTTCCTTGGCTGACATTATAAAACACTAGACATTTGTTGGTTGAATGTATAAAGGAATTATGTCATTTGCAGTAATTCATTTCATGTAACTCTTCACGAATTGGGATATTATCTCTCCTTACTAATTTGATCTGTTTGGCTTTGAGCAGTAGATCAAACATTGGATCTACCTTGTTCAAGTCGAAGGAGTAAGGTTTTTTGGCTGTTGTTGGCTTATTCAACTTTTGGACTTAGGTGTCTTTCCAAGCCAAAGAATATGTAAAGTGTTAGTTTCCTACAAATTTTGCTAGGTCCACCTCATAGTTTGGATCTTGGTAGTGAGTCCCATATGATGCATTACGTCACTGGTTTTCTTCTCTCAGAATGCTCTCGTATTGAGTAGCCCTTTCCTATAATTCGAATAGGTCAAAGAAGGTCATTCATTTGAACTTCTTTCTTAGTTCGAAGTTGAGACCATCTTGAGTGAGTTTAACAAAATCAACCTTAGGTAGCCCACTAAGGTATCTTGATTTGGCTTGTTTGAATCGCATAATGAACTGTTTAGCCATTTCTTTGGCTGCTGTTTTAACCTTGCTAAATCGGCTGTTGATACTCCTAAGTCTGCTCGAGCAAAGTGAGACTAAAATTTGTCTTCCATTCCTCCCAACTTTGGATTGATTTGGGTGGAAGGTTTGTATACCAGGTAAAATCATGTCCCATTACGGAATTAGGGAACAACCTAAGTTTATAGTAACCCTAGTTAGAGAATTCCTCACATTATGTGGTGAAGTGGTTAATGTGTCCTATAGCCATTTTACTATCTTGAAAAGGTAGCAAAATTAGGTATCTTATACCCTCAAGGGAACTCATAGTCCCTGTCGATTTTCTCAAGGTATGGCTTTCTATATGTTGCCTATGTAGTCTGCCTAAGGCTAAGCCCATACAGTTCCTTGAGGACTCCGATAACCTACTCTCGAGGATTTTGGGCATACTCTTGTGGTACAACGACATATTATCACCCTTGGGCTTGATGACCCCTTTGGTATGGTAGAGGCTGTATATTAAATCCTGTACTTGTACCACCATACTCCTTGTCATTTGGGAAAGGATTATCCTAATAATTCGGTGGGTTTTATCTTCTATTAGGTAGAGGATTTGGCGCTGCATACCTATATCCATGGACATTTTTCCTATGGAAAGGATTGCCCAAATAATTTGGCAGGTGTTGCCTTTTGTTAGGTGGAGGACCTGACCCTGGATGTTCATACCTATTAGCACCTTGACCAAAATGATCGTTTCGATATGTCTATTGGGTATGTTAGTCAAAATAACAATTTTACCATTGTGTTGGTCTTGTCCCTTATCTTGGGATGCCCACTGCTCATATTGAGGCCCTTCATTCGACTAGAATGTAGGGTTATCTCGAATCTCAAGCCTTTCAGGTCCTAATGGCATATTTGATCCAACATGATAGCTTATAAAGTCTTGATTTCTTTGTTCTGATCCCCCTGTTTGAACCGTAACTGGTTCATTATGGGGTGGCTTAGAGAAACCTTCGGTTCTTGGTCCTCTTGGATAACTGGGAAGTCTATCTTCCTCCTCGAGTCTATTCAACGTATTTGGAATATCTACTTCACTAGTTACCCCTCTACTCTAGTATCGGGGTTTGGGTTGGATTGAATATTCTTTACGATAGGCTGAAGCACTTTCAGTAAGACAAAAGAGAGGAGACCTGACATCATCTGAAACCCTTTCTCGATTTTCTCTGTAAGATCATTGAGTTTGCCTTCGAGGTTTTGAGATGATTCATTTATCTCATTTCCACTCAAATTCGTGAGTTTTTTTGTCCTTTATAGGTGGCATTTTGAAAAAGTTCCCACTATAGTTGCTAGTTTGTTGGTTGTCAACTAAATTTTTTTATCATCGGGTCAAACCCGTAAGGATTTTCAGTTCAAATTATCAAAAAGGGAAGGTTCGGTAATGCTTCTAGACTGAAGACTTTGATAACAGAACAACACCACCCAATTTTACAGATTTTTTTTTCATTACTTGAAATATAATATGATATGAATCATAAATGTACCTTTAGACAAATTAGGCTATCGTTCTTCTCCTAAGATTAAGGGAGAACTTCGTTGAATCTGACTCTGAGGTTCAATTGTCTTGCCTGATACAAGACTTTGAGTAACTACAAGTTTAACCATGCTAACCCTACTGTAATTGCTACTACTAATCTAAGATAAAAATAACACATGATTTTTATGTGTTTAATGATGATCTTCTTTGCTTCCATCGTCTTCTTCATTTATAGAGGTCCTTCAATGGTGCCCTCCTTTCCCACGTTCGCTCATAACCATTTTTCAGTTTGAATTGTGGGTCTTCCACTTACTAACTGGGTTGCTTGTTATCTTTATGTGGGACAATTGTAAATTGTTATTTCACCTTTCCCTCTTCACCTTCCGTCCGATGTGTCACACTCGGTAACTATCCACCAAATCATTACTGAATTCCACCTGTCAATTATCGACTTATGGATTTTAAATTAGGGCCTAACACTCAAATCATCTCCTTAGAGAACATACACTGTGATTGAGGTGTAAACCTTATCTTTGTGACTAGGTTTTGACATATGATGTTCACCTTCCTAAAGAGAAACTTTATCTAATTTTTCCTAAAATTTTGGACCAGTTTTGTTGTTTGTTTTGAGCTCACCTAATCATTGAGGGAAATAAGTTGTATAGGAGGTATCGTGGTCTCTCTGGGGAGTGCACCTCGTTGAGAGATAGAACATGGTCCAAGCTTGGTTGTATCCTAGGGTTAGCTTGGCTTACGGTCCCTTGCACCTTGAGTGTGAGACCTCGACTATTCTCAAGAAATGTGATAATGATACCTCCATGTCTTGGATTAGTCTAGTAGAATTACATCTGAATTGATTCACCTAGAAAGGAGGTATGTAGGAAGCCTGAGGACGGGAAGACCGATGGCATAGCTATAACCTAAAACCCTAAAATCTATTATATTATGTTATTGAGTTTACTGAACTCAACAAATTTTGTAGATGATGTGATATCCGGATTGCTATAGGATCCAATAATTTAAGGATATGTTCACACTCTTGTGTTAAAAGACCAAGAAATTTAAGTTCTGAAAAAGGGATTATGTATTGTAATAGAATTGCTTCAATGACCAAATGGTATCGTGAAGGAAGCATTGATTGCAAAGAGGTAGTATCACAACTAGACCATTCTTGCAAAGATGAGTACATCACAATGGAGGTGAATTGCAAGGAAGATAGACCTCCACAATGGGTGTATCGTGAAGGAGATGGACCGCGATGATGGCGTATCGCGAAGAAAGTGCATCATGATAAAGCAAACATTAAGAAAATCAAGATGCATCATGATGAAGATGGATCATGAGCATGATGTATCGCGATGGTGCATCAAGAGCCAAGTGAATCATGATGAGGGTGCATTGCAAAAGAAGGTGCATCGTAATGAAAGCCATCGTGATGAAGGCCTGTCAGGGTCCAGAATTGCAAGGGAACTTGCATCGTGATGGAGGCCTGTGAAGGTACGGAATCACGAAGGAACTTGCATCGTGAAGGAACCCCATCACGACCTAGCACTGTGAAGGGACTTAGCCCGCAATTGGATTGAGCTTCCTCGTGATAGGTTTAGTTGACCTAGGATTCTAGTCCATACAAGCCTGGCCCATCGCGAAGAGAAAGTGATTGATGTCCACTAAAAAGTGGATACATAAGGGAGTGGGTGAGAGTGGTTGAGGGACTTTATAAAGCCCATTACATGAATTGAAAACACATTTAGAGGAAGGGAATGAAGAGGTGGAGAAGAAGAAAAGGGGAACGAAAGTGAGAGCCAGAGAAGAGAAAGGAAGAAAGAAATTGAAAGAAGAGGAGAAGAAGAAAAAGAGGCCATGGGCCGTGAGGTCTACCTAAATGGCAACCATCTCTCTCTTTCTCTTTCTCTTTTCTTCTCCTTGGACATAGAGTCCTCTTGGCAAATGGATTCACCGCCCTGTTAGAAGGGAAAGGTTCAATTCTCTATGCTTAAATCCTCCATGGGATCAGTGGGTTCCTTAGAGAATAGACACTATGATGGAGGTGTAAACCTTATCTTTGTGACTCAGTTTAACGTATGATGTTTACCTAAGGGGAAACTCTACCGAATTTGTCCTAAACTTTGGACAAGTTTTGTCGTTTGTTTTGAGCTCACCCAACCACTAAGGGAAATAAGTTGTATGAGAGGTATCATGGTCTCTCTAGGGACTGCACCTTGTTGAGAGACAGGACATGGTCCAAGCTTGGATGTATCCCAGGGTTAGCTTGGCTTACGATCCCTTGTACATTAAGTGGGATGCATTGACTATCCTCAAGAAATGCAATAACAACACCTCTATGTCTCATATTAGTCTGGTAGAACTACACTAGGCTTGATTCCCCTAGAAAGGGGGTATGTAGGTAGCTTGAGGATGGGAAGACCGATGCCACTACTATAACCTAAAGGCCCTAAAATACATCTTGTTATGTTATCAAGTTTACTGAACTTGGCAGCTTTTGTAAAAATGATGTGACATCTGGATTGTTATAGGATCCGACAAAGTATCCCTTCTTGTCATAGATCTTTAATCTTCATTTCCATATCAAATTGAACTCTTAACCAAAATGAGTAGTTGACAAAAGAAAATGCTTTCTTTGGTACTTTTCAATGATGCAACCTGTTGCAACCATCTTCTTTACCATGTACTAAAAGTACTAGGGGCCAGAATAGTAGGATGGCATGGCCACAAAGTCTCTTTAATCCATAAGTTTTCCATTACCTTTTGGTGATGCTGATATGACCATAGCTTTGAGTTCTATGGTTTCTAATTTAGGTATTATTAGGATACATAATGTGTATAGTGAAATGGGAATAGATTTGTTGGGCCTATGGGTGCAACTCATTTTATTATATAATTAAGGCTTTTGGAGCTCATATTTCTAGTTACAAAGTCAGTGTTATATGCATTGATGCTTCGTTGCCCTAGGGTAGCTGCATCACTTTTATGGAGTAGAATGGTGGGAAGCTAAGATACAACACATATTTAGAAATGAGTGTGATTGTGATGAGGACATTGAGATAGATGAGAATAAGCCTAGAATGGCTATAATCTAAAAATGAACCCATTGGCAAGAGCTAAAATAATAGGTGACAAGATGTAACGACCCGCATTTCACTTGAAGGGTAAAATTATCCTTTTACATATTTAAACATACTATAGAATAGTTGAGGAACCCATTGGACCAAGTTGGAAGTGTAAGACCCAAGTTGGGCCTCGAACCTCTCAAGTTTGAAAGTTATCCTAATTTCGCATTTGTGTACCTTCACGGGCCTGCTGACATAAATCCTAAGAGAATGAGAGGTCATAGAATATCTTGATGGAAATATCTAGGAGTCTACTTTTCATCAAAATAAACAGTGTGCAATTATGAGTTTCTTAGAAGAAGTTATGCCCATTTACCCATAAGGTGTCTATGTTGATAGACCCATAGATTTGAAGTGACTTACTGGACCCACTGAGAAAAATCCTGAGATAGTTATAGGGTAAACCATACCTTGTTAGAAAGGTCTTGAAGTCTAGTTTCCAACCCAACAAACAAAGATTGATTTTAGGTTTTGTAGAGAAATTTATAAGCATTTTATTGCAATAGGGTAAAAGTTGAGAAAAACCTATCCATTTGGGTCGATCCAGGATTAAACTAGGACATCTTTGGTCTTAGAAACTGCACAAAAGTGTGATAGATCAATGAAAAACATTTGGATTGATCTAAATGACCAAATTATGATTTTTTTAAGGAAAATTGATTTTTCTTCATTTTAGGGAGTGTGGGAGCCCCCTAATGGCCTCATTTACACCAAAAAGGAAAGGAGAAAAGAGGAAGAAGAGAACTTTGGGAAGAAGGGGAAGAGAAACTCCAAATTGGGTAAGGTAAACTTAAGAAGTTTCCTTTCATGTAAGATTTTCTTGAGTTTTAGTTTTTCTCTTAGTCTTTCTAGAAATTTCATAGTATTTAGTAGTTTACAGCTTATGTGTTATAGAGAAAGAAGAATACCATGAAAGAAAAAAGGTTTTGTTCGAAGATTTCTATGGGATAAAAAAGTAGAAGCATTTGGGTAAGTAGTTATACAAGACTTATTCTATTTTTATATGTTTTAGGTTCTTAAAAGTTTTGTAATGCTAAAATCTTGATTCTGAGTGTTTTCTGATATGTTTGTGAAACCTTTTGTTAGGACCTTAGAAGCCTTGACTCTTGTAGTGATTTGTGATGGGATCTTTTCATATTATGCTAGGATCTTAGAAATCCCTAATCTAATTTGTAAGAAAAAGTGGTTTTACATAGTATGTATATCCATTTCCTTGAGATGTTTGATGTTTTTGGATATCTTGCATGAGACTAATGTCTCCCATAAGAAAATTTCTTCAAATGTATGTTGGCTTATGATAATTTGTGATGCCTTATTGACTTCTCATGCTAGTTCATTAATTCTTACACTCTACGTGTTTAATAAAATGCCTCTTACGGATTTTTCAAATTACTCTCATGTTTATTGGATGTCTTTAGATTCCTTACATGAGTCCAATGTCTCCAATGATAAATTCCATCAAATATATGTTGGATCATGGTAATTTGTAATGCTTTATTGACTTCTCATGCTAATTCATTAATTCTTGCACCTTACATGTTTGACAAAATGCTTCTCAATGCTTTCCTTACTATTTACATGTTTCTTGGATGCATTTTTATGATACTAATGAATGACTATAATGATAGATTTTTTTTTCTTCTAGTACTAAGTTAATGAATGTATCATGTGAATAGTATATTTTCTTATGTCATGATTAAAAAATGCTCATATGGTGATATTAAAGTAAGTTGGTCATAAAACAACGATAATTGAAATGGATGAAAAATCAAGAAAACATAAAAGAAGTAAGAATGTCAAGATGTAAAGGTCCCATTATTGGGAATAAGTAAAGAATGAAACAAGATAAGGAAAGTAAAGACAAGTGTCTTAATTATAACGACCTTCCCATTGAGGCATAAACAATGGTATGATGACTTTCCCATTGGAGCACAAACAACGGTATGTCGGCCTTCCCATTTAGGGTATAAACAATGGTATGACAACCCTCCCTTTTAGGGTATAAACAATGGTATGATGGTCCTCCCATTTCGGGTATAAATAATGGTACTATGACCCTCTCATTAGGGTATAAACAATAGTATGATGATGTCTTCCATGATTATGAATAATATGATATGTCAAATGTAAGTAAGTGAAAGTAAAGTGTAAAGTAAGTAAAGGAAAAGTGTAAGAAAGTGTAAGATAGTGAAAAACAAGTTTAAGAAAGTGATACTAAGTAAACATGAGTAAGTGTAAGTGACCTTAAAGGTTCGACTATTGAGAATGAAACTATGTTAAGAAATAAGAGAAAATTCATAAGATATATGAAAGGAGTAAAACCATTATAATAAGAGAAGAAAAGTTTATAAAGAAGAAAGAATGTCAAGGATAGGAGAAAACACATGAACTTTAAAAGCAAAGTAAAGTTATAAATTGTGTAAAGTGAGAAAAATATAAAGATGAGAAAATGAAAACATCTAAGTTTTACAAGTAAGAAGAAGTTCATAAGTTATGTAAGAAATACAGTTTAATGAAAGTAAAAGAAAGTGTATAAGCTATTAATGAAAATACAAGTCCTTAATACGAGTAAGTAAAGAGAACGTTAAGAAACAAGTGAAAGCTCATAATCTTTAAAAGAGTGTAAGTTCTCAAACTATGTATGAAAAATGAAAATGAATGATGGTTATTCCATTGGGATATGAGTCAATGCTATAAAGATCAATGATAAGTATTAAATGACCAATGAAAAGTGATAAATAAATACTAAGATAAGGACAATGGAAATTAATGAGTGATAAGTAAATACATGATGGACGATAAGTAACTTGTTATAAATGACAAGTAAGAATGTGAATGATTAAGTATTAAGATAGTAATGGACTCGTTGAATATATAATTAAAATTTCATATGTTTCATTTTGCCAATGTGTTATTATGATTGTTAATTACTTAAGAATGATGCATTCTTAGTTTAAAAGTGATTTGTATATGCATATTCATATTAGGAAAATGTAGTCTATGCATGAGAAATGGATAAAAGTGCTCATTGAGATGTAGATATCTTTACTATGGATGGATTATGAAATATTTACCATGTGATGATGAACACATATTGTTATGTATATTGCCAAATATAGATATGAGAAGAATAACATGTATATATAGAAGCATGCATAGCTATGAGAAAAATGGCATGTGTGTATAGAATCATGCATAATGACATATGTGGATGTTAGAAGAATGCTATAAATAAACAGAAGCATGTGAATTGCAATGCCTAGCTCCTACATGAAGTAGCCTGATGATGAATGTTTAGATCTTGTGATAACTAGTAGATGATATATGTACACTAGCACATGCCTACATGATAGAATTGATATATATTCTATATGAAGATATACTTAGTATTTTGTATTGAAAGATTCGTGCTTTGTCCGTCCGATTTCCGTAATAGGTTTTGTGTATCTATTTACGAGATATACATCTCACCCATCCATACCATTTTTTTAGGTAATGTTTAGTGCAAGTATGTCATTTGGAGTGCCTAGAGGTCGGAAAGGAGGCATGTGACAAATGTTTTATCTTTCATTAGTTTTCAGTTTATTTTAGACTCTTACTTTCGATTAGACCTTGTTATGAGATGTATTATGTCGACATTTATACTTTAAGATTTACAGTCTTATATTTTATTTGAGATGATGGAAGACTAATTTTATAGATGGTATAAGGTTATAATATTACTTCCGCTACATCTTTAAGATTATGGTTAGATGTGTTAGTTTATGATTATGTTGTTTATGTTGTTTTAAGGTTAATGTTACGTATTCCATGAATATTACAAGTTCAGGTAAAAGACTTAAATTTATAGTCAATTTCATATGAATTCCATTTAGTAGCGACCCGGTTTCATGCCTAAATAAAATAGTGAATTTCAGGGTCATTACACAAGAAGAGGGAAATTTAGCTAACATGGTTCAATTATGTGTAGCGAATATCAATGATTGCACTAATAAGTAGTGAGATAGTAGAAAATGAAGGCGTCAAAAGGATAAGAGGAAGGCTAAATTAACTTAGTGTTAAAGTAATGAAGAAAAAACATGGTTGCTTGTGGTTAAATGATAGTTCTAACACTAAATAGTGGATGACATAATAGAATTTATGTAGTTGACCCCAAGTAGTGGGGATAAGGTAGGGGTGGCAATGTTTGACACGACCCGCGAACCCGACATGACCCAACACGAAAATAAGCGGGTTAGGGTTGACCCTAAACGTGTTTCGGGTCAAAACAGGTCAACC
>JAOXJP010284306.1:0-19261 GCA_025762735.1 Platanus orientalis | reverse complement strand
TTACATAGTGTTTCCATAGATTCCATAGGCGACAACGTATGTCATAAAGGTGACGGTTCTCCCAACCATCATAGATGATTGTTTTTTATATTTAATGATTACTAAGTGTGAATTAGTGATTATTCTATCAAATCCTAAAGTTTCAAATCAAAATTCCTTTATTTGACTCGTATCTCACCCGTCTCTCGGTTTCGGACGCCGTCTCTCTGCGATAAGCTGCGAGACACGAGACGTATCCATATCTCGGGTTCACGATACAATCGCGATAACGAGATTTTGAACCTTGATTAAGAGATTAAAAGAGTTCCTTGAATTTTCTTTGAAGTTATTCGACGCCCTAGTTCATAAAAAAAAAAGTCCTAGTTCCTTCTAATTTGGAGCAACAATGTGACCCCTACTATTTGTACGTATAAAGGGACTACACCCCTGTAATTGAACATATAGTTGATTAGTAATGACTATCTCTTAATCTTATGGCCTTTTGTATGATGTGATTCTGCGTTTTTCTTTGATGGTGAGAGACTTTGTTGGGCCATTGGTCAAGGATTGGTATACTCTGATTCTCAAGCTTATCATTTATTTTTAACTATGTTCCTTTCATTCTATTGTTTCTTATTTTCTTGATTTTTTAAGTTTTAATTTCTTGTTTCTAGATCTTGAAATAAAAGATTGTAGACTGTTTAGCTTCAGTAGATTCCTATAATTTCTTTCAGTTCTCTTCCATAAATCAACCCTGCATCTAGTTGCTTGACCACCCTAATATTTCAAATTGAGAATCCCCTAGACCTGAGATTTTGATTTTCTCGATTTAGTGAGCTTTCTTTTTCTCTCAATTTCTGGTAACCATTTTTTATTAATTTCTAGCAGTCACCTCAAAACACAGCGGTTCTTTTTCAGTTTCAAAACCTTAGAATTTTCTTTGATCTGGTACCTCTCAAATCCCTGCAGAACCCTGACTAATAAGATTTCTAGGATTTACCCAAGTCATGATAAGACCTGGTATATCCTTTAGTTTGTCCCACATCAGTCATATTACAGCGATATGCACTTTTATTTAGTTGCACAACATGGGATATCATCAGATATAGTTGATTTTAATTTCGTCATGTAATTTCCACCTTTTTGGTGCTTATTTAAGTGAAGTTGGGAACTAGTTTCTATCCATGTTTTCCATGGATTCATGCACACTCTGTCTAATGGCTTGTTATATTGAATTTTTATCTGCAGAAAGGTAATAAGTTCAATGCTAGGGAAGATGGCGGAGATGAAGTATTACATGTGCGGGCCTATGGCCCATCTTATATTACCCTTGGAATAAACATCAGGTTTGTCTGCTCATTAAAGAAGTTGTATTTGCATGTCTATTCTATGCTTCTTCTCATCATTCTTTTAATTAAAATAGGATTAAAGTTTTACTTCAGCTATATTGTTTATTAGGTTGTATCTGCTAAAGTTATAAATAAGAATGGAAGGATAAAAATTGATTGCATTAATCCATGTCTTATTTTGGTCTGTTACTTGATATATTGTTCATTTTTCTTGTGTATTTCTCTATATTGAATTTATCAAAGTATTTTTACATTGTAACTTATATTTAAGGAAAACTGTGTTTGTAAAGGTGCATTCATCAAGTCTATTTTTAGGATTTTTGGTTGCCATTCAGCGTTGAGGTTTCAACAGAAAAAAAAGAAAGAAAAAGGATTAACCCATAAGAAGAACCTATAAGTTTGGAATCAACATTACATAGAAAGGAAACAGCACTTGAGGAGCAACAGATTGAAGCAGGAACAAAAGCTGGTCGTAGTAGTCTATTGCTTCCCAGGATGGAGAAATACTCCCTAAAAGACGAGGAGTCGCAGCCCTAGGTTGTATGGAGTCACACCACACCATGGTTTCAAGGATCAGCCAAGACTGATCAGAACTGCGATCTGACTGATCCTTGAACTTTTCCCTTAACAATTCACATTGGATCGGCCGATCCGGTCCGGCCCCGATTCATATCAGGATCACTCAGTCACAAGTTCTTTATGCACCACACAAAAGACAAAGGATGAAGTCTTTTAAAATTCAACAACTGGTGTAGTTTCATCGTTTTTCTAATAAACAAATAAATACTTAGTATATAAAGTATTCATATAAAAAAGAAAGAAAAAATGAATGATGAAATGAAATACATAGCGAAGATGAAAATAAATAATTTTAATAGGAAAGTCATGACAATAGGAGTGTATGGTCACCGACATTTCATGGTGCGAGGCATATGTGTCATGTGCCTCACTTTTTGTTGCATGAGCTCTAAGCCTTAAAGCATTTTCCTTAACCCGTGCATTGAGGCTAGCCTCCAGGTGTAAGACTCACACACTTAAAACATTGGTTGTAATATGCTGTTGCTTTCTCTAATAAAATCTCTGGTATTTACAAAAACCAAGTTCACATAGTTGATTGTTCCCTATAATGAGATAATTTTTCTACAATATTAATGGTTTGAGTCAGCCTCATGGTTTCCGATCTCTCTGGATTTTGTAGTTGTGCATCCTGGACCAGGAATTGTTCTGATTTGTTGAGATCATTATGTTCAATCTCAACCAAGACTTTTTCAAATTTTTGTTGATCTCTTAGACTAATATATTGCATTCTTGGGCCCAAATGTGTTGATTTTCTTGGCTCATATAATTATCATAGAACCTTGTTTCTTTAATAAACTTTCTGTTTTTATGAAAAAATAAAGTTCTTTCTTGTTTCCTGGAAATAGATAATTTACTTACAATTTTAATGGTTCAAGTAAATTGCATTATTTCTGATTCCCTCTGAAGTTTGTTACATGAATTGGAAAGAATTCCCAGTAGTATTCACTGCACATTTTTCTATTTTGCTTATGGTTCTTTTTAATTTCTTCTTGAATTGTAGGAGTGGGCGTTTTCTACTCCAATCTTCTAAAAATATTCTCACACCATCTGCCTTGGTAGATTGCGAAGAAGCTCTAAACCAGGGTAGTATGTCTGCGGCTGAAGTATTTGCAAGCTTGAGAAACAGAAGTATCATACGCTTATTTGCATCAATTGGCAGGTTTTTTGGCCTCAAGGTATTTTTTTCTTTCCCTGATTAGTATTTGTAAGATTGAGAAGAAGTAATTATAGGATTCCTGCTTAACAATACATGTTTTACAAATGGTTTTAAAAATTGACATATTTCCTAATATTTTCACATTGAGTTTCCATTTCCACGACACGTCTAGTCTATCGTTATATTTGATATTGTTTTGACTGAGTGAGCTATTTACATACAATGTTTCGATTGACACCTATGGAAATGTCAATCAAAGAACTTGTAGAAATTGTGTGATGTTTCTTCCAATATATATATATATATGTATGTATATAGGTTCGAGGTTTTGGTCTTGGTCCCTATGGATTCAGAAACGTATTGGTGGATATATATTGGGAACTTTAGGGAAACGTTGAATTTTTTTTTTATGAAACTTCAATATCGAGATAGGAGAAAGGTGGTCAGGGGGTGATGAAAGGATGATAAAAAAACCTATGCTCAAAGAGTGGATAACCCCCCTTCCAAAAGCTACACAGAAGCAGTGGCCAACCAATTTTGGCCTTAGGGGTGGTAACTTCAATTGGCAATGGCATTCTCATTGAGGTAGACAAAGATGAAGCTGAGGGACAAAAATTGTGGATGAAAATTTGTATGGTTGCCAGGGTCATAGGGCAGGCTACGTCACTTCACTCCATGACTTCTTGGGGCAAGAAGATAGGGACAATATCAAGTGAGCTAAGGGTGAAATGTTTCCCTCTAAGTTTGCTTATGTTTGTCTTCCCCTTAGCTTCGTAAGTGAACAAAGTGTTTAGTGAAGGTCGAAGAGACTAGGGAAGCTGCCAACTTCTTGTGGATAATTGGCACCTGAGGGAAAGGTGTGCCAGGTTTGGTTTGAAGGAGAACAAAAGGTGGGTAAGGATTTTCGACATGCCTACCTACCTTTGCAGTCGTATTTTCCAAACGATTGGAGAGGTCTATGGGGGGTTTTATAAATACTAATTTGGAGGGCACGACCTCCTTGGAGTGGGTGAGGTTGAAGATTAAGGCCAAAGGTGTGATCCCTTGGGCTATAACCATCTCTGACGGAACTGGTTCTTTTGTCCTAGTTGTTTGGGAGGAGATTCCCCTTGTTTTCATACAAATGTGGTCAACGTACCACCTGTTAACGACTCCAAGCGATCAGAAATGTTGTCGGTGGCACGGTGGCAGAAGGTTGGCCTACCTTTGGAGTTGTCATATTTTCCAAACGATCTGAGAGGTTTATGGGAGGTTTTATCAACACTAACTTGGAGGACACGACCTCATTGGAGTGGGTGAGGTTGAAGGTTAGGGCCAAAGGTGTGATCCCTTGGGCTATTACCATCTCTGATGGGACCAATTCTTTTGTCCTAGGTGTTTGGGAGGAGATTCCCCCCATTTTCTATACAGAAAGGGTCGGCATACCACCTGTCAACATTTCTAAGCGATCGGAAATGTTGTCGGTGGCATTAGGTCGGCCTACCTTTGGAGTCGTCGTATTTTCCAAATGATCTAAGAGGTCAATACTGACTTGGAGGAAACGCCCTCATTGGCGTGGATGATGTTGAAGGTCAGGGCCAAAGGTGTGATCCCTTGGGCTATAACCATCTCCGATGGGACCAATTCTTTTGTCTTGGGTGTTTGGGAGGAGATTCGCCTTGTTTTCTATATAGAAGGGGTTGGTGTAGCACTTGTCAACGACTCTAAGCGATCAGAAATGTCACCGGAGGCAGAAGGTTGACCAAATGTGAGGAAGAAGGAAGTGGTATGGATGATAGGTGGGAAGAGGAGGAATAGCGTGATGGGTAAGGTTGTTCAAATTCAAATTAACAGACAATCTGACTTGAGATGTGAAGAGGTGGAGAGGAGAAGGAAAGGGAAAAGAGATGTCAGGAAGGTAATTGAGCCCGGCAAGGCTTTAGTCAGTTTTGGCAAGTAAGGTGGACTGGACCGGGAAGGCAAAGGAACCGTGATAACAAATATCAGACCCAAACCTAACTGATGGGCTTGAGGCAGACGATTGGGCCTAGCTTATCGGAAACCCAGAAGCCTGGCTTTTAATCAAAAGGGTGTGGTCCATAAGAAGAACAATCGAGAGCCAGTGTCTAGGCCCGATAGGCCAAACTCTTTTAAGGTCAACTTTAGGGCTTTCAAGACCAAAAGTGATAGACCTTGTCACGGGAAGGAAGGAGTGTCTAGGAAGGTGAAGGCAATGGAAACTGACTGGCCAAACAAGAAGAAGGGAGAGAACTCGACTGAGTCAAGAAGATTTAATGGCATAGCAATAAAAAAAAGGTCCAAAATCTGAAAATAGAGCAGCCAACCACGATCTTGGTAAAGGAAAGGAGGTTCAAATTTGTGCTGAAGACGGAAAATCTGAGGAAGGCAAATTATGTAGTTTGGGGGGCTCATGTTGTTCATTTCCTATGCCTACAATGGGGCGGGGCAGAGAGAGGAGAGCGCAAAAAAGATTTTCTTTGGATGTCAAAAAGAAGGGTCGAAGAAATTTCAGATGGGAGGGCCCCTAAGAAGCTAGTTGAGAGTGGTTCCAACTACCCAAGAAGAGCAGGGCGATCCATGGTCGAATGGAGTTTGAGAGTGGACGAATCAGAAGCGAAGTTTTATGAGATGTTTCGGGCATTGGAGCTGATTATAGTTCCTAGCCAAAAGCATGGGGTTTGATGGAACCCTAGGACTACGCAATGGAAGAATTTTTTTGCATCCTTCCTGCATCCCTAGTCTCAGACTAGGTGATGAGGAAAACCAAGGAGCTCAGCAGAAGGATGAGCATCTCCTTTGTTAGGATGGAGTATCAGATAGAGGGGTTGTTCCATGAGATTGAAAAATGAGAGACATAGGGGCGGACAAAAGAGACGGTATGTGGAAGGGGGAAGAAGATGGCATAACACAGAATTGAGGCGCCTGGAATGCTCAGTAAACTATGATAAGGATAGGAAGAAGAATAGAAGGGGTTAAAAGGTCTCTGAGGAGATTGAAGGGGGGAGGAGAGAGGAGGGAGTCAATATCTCAACCTGTTCTGATGATGAATTGCCTATGCTGGAATGTTAGAGAGCTAGGGAGTTAGGAGAGAAGACTTAGGGTGAAGGAAATGTGCAAAAGTAGAAGGGTGGCTCTATTGTGTCTGCAAGAGACTAAGCTAAAGAATTTTGGTTGGAGGGAGGCGCGGGATATCTGTGGTCGTTAGAATTGGGCCTTGTGCACAGGGAGGCGGTGAACCTATCGTGTGGCATCCTAGTTGCCTGGAATAAAGAGTTGATTGAAGTAGAAGACTCTTAGATGGGGGATTTCTCAGTTTCTATGAAATGCAAGTCTACTACAGATTTCTTCAAATGGAGCATCTCTGGGGTATACAGCCCCAATGATTTTACCACAAGGGAAGGCTTGTGGGGGGAGCTACAAGAGGTTCACAACATCTGGGAAGGCCCTTGGTTAGTATCAGGAGACTTTAACTTGGTTATTTCTTATATGAGAAGATTTTCAGAATTCATTGAGGACAACAAGTTGATCGAACCTCCTTTGCTGGATGCTTCATTTATTTGGGCAAATAAACAAGAGTCTCCGTCTATGAGCAGGCTGGACCATTTCTTAATGACGTCAAAATGGGAGGATCATTTACAAAACCCCTCTCAGGTGGCCTTGCCTATTGGGGGATCTAATCATACTCTCATATTACTCAGGTTTGAGAAGGCTAACTCTAGTCCCGCTCCCTTCAGGTTTGAAGTAATGTGGCTAGTAGTCAAGGGATTCAAATAAAAGGTGGCTGAATGGTGGAACCTGTTCAGTGTTGAAGGGAAGGCAGGCTATGTGCTAGGTAGGGCTGTCAATTGGGCCAGGCTGGACTGGACTCGGGCCAAAACATTAGGCCCTAAGTGATTTTTGGGCTGGGCTTGGGTCCAATCCTTTTTAGCCGGAAACCCGGCCCAGTCTGAAGTTTATATCTAATAAGGGACCCGAAGCCCGGCCTGAAACTAAGTCTGATCTTATCATCTTAATACATGAGTGAGCCCAATTTTCTTAATTTGAGTGACCCGAGCCAAAAGCCCATCTTGAAGTATATAAATTAGGAATGATTTATTTCGTAAATTTAATTTTTAAAGCCCATGGGCCCCAAACTCAATTTGATATGATCAATGAATTTGTTTTTTTTTTATAAAGCCCATGGGCCCAACTCAATCTAAAATTTTTCATTAGGTTGTTAACTTTGGGCCACCCAAACTTGGCCCTAAGCCCGATTTAATAAATTGGGTTGGGTTTGGGCAGATGTCTCGGGCTGAGTTTGAGCTCAGAAATTTCTCTTCAGACTAGGCTTGGGTTGACCTTAACCCAGCCTGATTGACAACCCAAGTTCTGGGCCCAAAACTCAAAGCCTTGAAAGATAAAATCAAATGTTGGAACTAAGAGGAACTTGGTGAAGTTTAGAAGCATACAGAGATTGTTTTCAGAAGATTGCTGCCCTGGATTTAAAAGAGCAGCAATGTGGGCTTTCGTTGTCGGAGCAAGGTGATAGAGATGCAGTTCAAAGGAAGTTAGATGAATGGAAAGAATAAGCTGGCGGCAAAAATCTAGAATAGCTTGGCTGAAGGACAGTGATAGGAACACAGATTTTTTTCAGGTGGTGGCAAGCATGAGGTCCAAGTATAATTCCATTGAGAAATTGAAGAAGGATGCAGAATGGGTTCAAGGAAAGGAAAACCTATCTGCCACAATCTTGAATTTTTATTCAAATTTATACTTTGAGGAGTTCCCCAAAAGACCCGGCTGGATGGAATCAACATGCAGTGTATCTCCGAAGAGAAAAGGATTAAGCTTGAAAGTCCTTTTACGGTTGAGGAGGTTCAAGTAGCTATAAGCAAACTCCAAGATGAGAAAGCAATAGGGCCTAGCGGATTCCCCATTAAATCCTTCAAGATCTTCTAGGAGCTCCTCAAAGATGATGTCATGGGGGCAGTGGAGAATTTTATCAAAAAGCCTCCCTTTGTAGGTCTCTGAATTCAACTTTCTTGGTGATCATTTTAAAGAAGAAGGGGGCGGAGGACCTGAAAGATTATTGGCCCATTATCCTTATTGGGAGCTTTTATAAAATACTGTCCAAAATTCTGGCCCACGGATTAAAAGGGATTATGGAGAGTATCATCTCAGAGCCTCAGGGAGCTTTTGTGAAAGGAAGGCAGATCTTGGACTGCTCCCTCATAGCAAATGAGTGCGTGGACTATTGGGAGAGAGCAGGCCAGGCCAAGCAAGAGTGATTTTCTAGTCAGATATGGAAAAGGCCTATGACCATGTCCACTGGGATTTTCTGATAGATTCAATGTGTTGGTCCTTACATGCATCTCATCACCCGCTCTCTCTATTCTTCTAAATGGGTCTTCTGTAGGTTTTTTCAAGAGGGCTTCGTCAAGGTGACCCTTTGTCCCTATTCCTTTTCAATATTGTCATGGAGATGCTGTTTCACCTGGTGGACAAAGCTGAAAGCTTGGGAATCCTTCAGGGCTGCCGGATTGGCTTTGAGAACCTGTCAATCCCGCTCAGTCAGTTTGCTGATGACACCTTATTCTTTGCTCAGGCGGAACAGCAGCAAGGGCAGCACCTTTGATGCATTCTCCTGATGTTTAAGGTGGCATCCGGATTAAAGGTTAACTTGCAAAAGTCGAAGATCATTGGAGTGGGTAATGTGCAGAATGTAGACTTGTTGTCTGACATTTTTGGCTGTTCTAAAACAGAGTTCTCAGTCACACCTTGGGCTGCCCCTTGGTGCCAAAACCCAGGCCATGTCGGTGTGGGATCCGGTCGTGGAAAGGATTGAGAGACGCCTTGTGACATGGGAAGGGAGAATGCTTTCTAAAGGAGGGAAGGTAACACTTTTAAATAGTGTGATATCCAATCTTCCTGTCTATTATGTCTTTATTTAGCATGCCAAAAATAGTGGTGTTACTTTGGAGAAACTAAGGAGGAAGATCTTATGGAGCTCTAGTGAGGGGGGCTGAAAAATGCATCTTATTGGCTGGAACAAAGTGTGCAAGCCCAAAGACTAGGGAGGGCTGGGGGTGCGATCGCTAAAGGCTATGAACAAAGCCCTTCTTAAATGGCTGTGGAGATTTGGACATGAGCCAAATCAAAGGTGGAGGAAAGTCATTGGCAGCAAGTACGGAGTCCTTAATGAGGACCTGATGTGCAGCTCTATTAGAGGCCCCGGTGGCAAAGCCTTTGGAAGCTCATCTCCGAGGGCTACTGATGCAGACATGGAAGATTAAGTGGGGCCCACATGTGCCTTGGAGGGGTTCACACATGGATACACATGGAGGGCCACCTTGCCACATCACATGGAGTCTATAGTTGCGGTTAGAATCCTTTGACAGTATTGTTTTTTATGTTTTTCTTATTTAATTTTAAGTTTTAATTGGTTTAAGATATAAAAGGTATTTTAATATTTATCATTGGGCTTATTTGTAAGTGGGGTTTTATTTAAGTTTTAGAAGGAAAGTCGCTCAAATCGATAATCACAAAGGAAATAGAAAGGCGCTGTCAACAAGAGTTCTTAGAGGGGTATTTTCATGTTTAAAAGGGAACAAACCCTATTGTAATAGAAAACAAACGATTTAGACTCGGATCTAAGGATCGAAGACTAAACTCCAATTTCGACAAAAACTTCAGTAAGTCCTAAACTACATGTCTTTTTAGTGTATGTATATATATATATATATATATAATGTCTATTCCTGATCTATGCTTCATTTTTTTATTTTTAAAATTCAGGAAAATTTTGTTAAAAAATCCAGAAATCAGACAAAATGAGCATGGATTATATATATATATAGTATTACAACCCATGCTCTACATTTTGGTATATTTGACAAAAAAATATTTATTTTTTAAATAATAAAAAATTAAAAATACTGAAAATGTTTTTTTTTTAATTAATGTAGTAAACATGTTAGAACACATTGAAACATTTTGTATATGTTTTTGTATGTTGTATTTTGTTTTATTGTATTTTTTATATTTTATTTTCAATAAAAAAATTTAAAATTTTAGTTTAAAAAAAAATTTACTTCAAATACAACTTCAATGTAGTGTTGTGCATGGGCTATAATATATTAAATTCAAAGCATATGTTAGATAGAGTTAATGATATTTAGATTATGTTTATAATTGTAGAAACTCATTTCAAAATTTCAAAATTTTCATAGTGTTTTCATATTTTTCATAGGCGATAGCGTATGTCATGAGGTTATTCTCAAGGTGTATTATTGCTCATTCTATCATATCCTGAAAATTCGTAAAAGAATTCCAACATTTTCCTAAAGTTCCTATTGTTTTTCTATTTTTTACATGGTTTCTGATACATATCTACCGAAACCTCAATACTTTTCCATTTTCGGGCTGACCAAAACCCAAACTTTAAAACTTGCTTTCTTTAAGTTTATTCACTTTATTGTATTATAGTTGAAATTATTGATTATAACTTAATAGTTATTTACATTACTATTGTTTTTTTGCTTCTCTCATCCCAAGAATTTATTGACCTTGCTTCCCGCTTCTCGCTTTCACATTGCTTCCCTCTTTCGTTTCTCACTCTGGTAACTATGATTACAACTATAACAAAACTATTTAAGATCTCGATATTTGGCACTATTGGGTTATTGTAAGTCAGCAATGAAGGCAGAATTGTGTGTGCTTGGGTGTCTAAAAAAAATCTTTTGGTAATTCACAAGTTGTGTTGGCATACATCTATCGTTTTATTGTAGACCCATTACCCATAAGTAAACAGACCATCACTAGGCTGTGCTGCATCAGTTACGATCTTCCCTGATATCTTCTCTCTTGCTCAGCTAAAGGATGGAATGGTAGCTGATTACTTGGTGGGGGATAGAGAGACCACTTCTATTGGGTGGGACCTGAGATTTGCGGATGGAAATTAACGACTGGGAGATGGGTTCCATGATAGATTTTATGGGTTCCATTGAGCAAGTGAGATCAGCGATCCAAATGATCTAGACTCATGGTTATGGATCAGTGACTCTAAAGGGATCTTTTTGGTGAGTTCAGCTTACCAGTATTTATCCCAAGAACCCAGACTGGAATTCCCTTCCCATCACATTTGGATTCCTTTCCTCCCGACGAAGGTGGGATTTTATATGTGGCTGCTGTTTTGGAATCGCATACCAACTATTGACACCATTATTGCTAGAGGTTTCCTTTGGCCTAATCAATGCTCTTTCTGTTGCCAAGACTTGGAGGCAGCAAGTCATTTGTTCTTGCATTGCCCCCAGGTTGCTGCTGTGTGGTCCTTCTTTCTGTACAGATTTGGGGTGTCATGGGTGATGCCCAACTCTATGAAAGAATAATACATGGACCCTCTGAGGTTTTATCTCAAAGAGGCATGGTGGTTTGGGACTGCCTTCCATCATTTGTTGGTTCATATGGGGAGTGAGGAATGCCCGTGTTTTCAAAGAATTTATTGCTAAATTCAAGCCAGAAAAGGTGCTATCTATGACTGCAGGATGGTTTTGGTACTTACCCCTGTTTAAAGATATCAAATACTTCCAATGGCTCTTAGAATGAGATAGCATTTTTTTGTATAGTTTGTTGGGCAGCATCCCTCATGCTGGTCTTAGCCTTGTACTTCTTTTCTATTAATGCAATCTTTCTTTCTTACCGATTAAAAAAAGATTTAATAGAATAAACACTAAAACGTACCTAGGAATCATTCCATATACAAAGCAACCATCTATGATGATTGTTGGAAACCGATACCTTCATGACCTGTGTTGTTGCCTATAGATATTATAGAAACCTTTGAATTTTTGAATGAAACTATATTTCCTTATACCTTCTCTACCTCTTTTCCACAATATTACCCTTCAGGAGCTTATGCGTAACATTTCTAACTTCCATTGGCTAATTTTAAAATATATATATTTTAAAATTTTTAATTGAAAAATATTAAAAAGTAAAAATAAATGCAGAAAAACACAATAGAATACAACAAGACATACTCAAAATGTTCTACCATGTTTTTTGAATTTTTAAATTTGTTAGATTTTTTCAAGTAGTTTATTGTTATTATTATTATTATTATTTGCAAAAAATTACCTGATTAATCCAGTATGTAGAGCATGGAGTGTAATATAACATTAAAAAAATAGACCAAACCATGCCCATTTGGTCAGATTTTTCATTTTTTTTTGAAAAATTGATAATTAATAATTTTATTTTTTGAAAAAAAAATCAGCTTCTTACAAATTACACTAAATGGAGGTATAGTTTGGAACTTACCAAAGTTTTTTTTTTATTTTTATATATAGATAAAGAAAGGATATTCTTTTTTTGAGAGATAAACGGGTAAGACCTTATTGAAAAAAGGAAAAAAAAATGACAAAAAAATAAACATAAAAAACCATCACTAAGGAAGTGAGGGAAACAAAGCAAAAGAAAAGGAAAAACAAAACAACCACAAAACAACAAAGCAACCACTACATCTCACGCCATAAAGAAAACCACTCATATTCGACAAAATCAGCCCTGATAGAAATCCAATCGAATAGCATCCAGTAAATGTAAAGGTAGCCCTTGAGAAAAATAATCAAATGATTGAAAGTAAAACCTCCAAATCATTGATCCACCAATTGGAGATCAACTCATCAAAGTGGGAAAACAAGGACCAAGAGATGCAAAGATGAGAAAGGAAGAAGCCCCAAACCATACTTGCTAAGGCACAATAAATAAAAATGTGACCCACTGACTCCTCCTCTTGAAGACAAAGCACACATCTGTTAGCCAAATTCCCCATCTACTTTTTAAATGGTCAAGTGTGAGAATTTTATCCAGAAATGCATTCCAAATGAAAAACACGAAAGAAAATATTGAAAAGAACCTCCAAAATAAGCGGGCAGCACGAGAAGTACACCACTGGAACATTAACACAACTAGCAAAACACTAACATGTCCCACTCAAACATCCAGTCATTAAAATCTATATTTGAAAACTCCGAGAGATGGGTCACCCATGAAAACATCAAAGACAAGGCAAGACTCGGCAACTTACCCAACTCAATGGAGACCCCATAAAAAATCCGATTGTTCCTCTCTCTTTGAAGCACCCAACATATGAGTGCAGGAATTCCTTGTCATAAAAGCCTCCCATTCAAGGAGAGACCAAGTAACACCTCTCCATCCAAACCCTCAGCAGAGCAGCCATTGAATTTGGCATTACGCAATACCTATGAAACAAAAGGAGGAAGAAGTTCCAAATCCTTAAAGCCTCCAGGTAGAACATAAATAAATGGCTAACAGATTCTTCAGAGCACAAGCAAAGGCAGCGACGATTGGCCATCTAAAAACCACGAGCCATGAGATTGTCAATCAGTTCTAGTCGAAAAAGTGAGTTTTGGCTTTGATCCTTTGATCCAGGGCCAAATCCTTGTTTTTAATATAAACGGACTCAAATGGAGTCCTAAAAAATTCAATAGTAGATTTGAAGTTTGTTTAAAGAAAAAATGGATTTTTAAGGGTTTTTTAGCAATACGACGAAATGAGGTTTTTGGTATTGATATGAAACCTTAAAAATTGGGGGGGGGGGGGGGGTTTCTATGCAAAATTTCCTTTTTATATAGCCGATACTTATCGATACCGCTAGTTCGTATCAATATCACTGATACCAGGGAATTTTTAAACTCCTGGGTGTTTTCATATTGGTACCCACCAATATTGATTCGTTTTGGCTGAAAACAAAACATAGTCTGAAACTTGATTCCATCACATTAACAATGGCCCCATGTCCCATTTTCTTAGATTTCTTAGAAGAATAAATATATGCATCTTCTTATCTAAATTTTTATCGATTCTTATTAGCTTTCATAAAAATAAAGAACAATAATTGACACCTTCAATTCAGTGTATACACACACACTGAATTGGAGTTCGATCAGTCTAGGGTGCATACTTTACATTTTTAGTATAACTTAAGAAATGTTTTCGTTTCAGTAGCTCTTAAAGAATATGCATTCGACTTTGGTCTAATATTTTCTTTTGGGAATTCATTTACAGTGCTTACTTGAATTCTTTGAACATGCTACTAGTAGTTTCTTCGTCCAAGATAGCATCATATTGTTGACATGGAAATTGATGGGAAACAGCTTCAAATAATAAAATACGAATTTAGAAATTAAAATATGCAATTTTTAGACCAGGGGGAAATTTGTAATTTTGGCAGATTTAGTGAAAATTACGAAAATACCCCTGGACGAAGTCAGAAATGTATGAAAATTTCTAGATCAGCTAGGAATACTTTTTGGAATGTGTGGTTAAAATTTTAAGGGATTTTGATCACTTTAGCTATGTAAACTTGAAAAACCTCAAATTCTTGAAGGTTCATTAAGGAGGGGAGACAAAATTTGCAGGGGATTTTTTAAAATTAAAGATGAAAGAAGAGGAGAATCAGAAGGTAGATTTGAGGGCTTTTGTAGTGGGAAAAAAGGGGAACAAACCCATAAACTAAAACCAAAAGAATAGGGACTTTATAGAGGGGTGATTTTCACATTACTGCTGCCCAGAAATTATCTGAGTAAAAAGATTCACTAAGAACACTTTACAAGACCAGAAAATTCAGTAAATAAACGAAGGAATCTTTAAACTCAAATAAGGAATACAATGGGTAAGATTAACTGATAAATCGGCTACAATAAGCTCTCAATAGGAGTTTGCAATTTGACCACTAACAAGAACTAAGATGCTCAATCATGTTTTCTGATTTATGCAGGTATTATGTGATCTCCAGCAAATTTGAAAGAACAAGAAGATGAATATAAAGAGGTAGAAGAAGAGGGAAGTATAAAGAAGATTAGAAGATGAGAGAGAATATGGGAGGAGAGGGAGCTCACGTTGCACTTAGAAGAGATGAGGAAGAGAAAAACACGAGAGGGAGAGAGAAAAAAATGAGGGGGATAGGGAGAGATCGACAAGAGAGAAAGAGGGGATAGGGGGACCCACGGCCAATTCATTGCAAACCAAAAAAATTTCTTCTATTCATGGATTGTCGATCAAAGGGGGGAGGACCTATTTTATAGGTATACATCAAACAAAAATTAGATATTTTCTTAAAGAAAGAAACTACTAAATCTAAGAGGGAAAGAGGGCTACTGACACCTCTCTTGGGCCCCACCACTTCGGAAAAAAAAGAACCCCCAAAACACCCTTGGCCTTTGGCCTTATTACAAATCTCTACCCCAAACTAAAATAATGGCACAAAAAAGCATATTACATAAAAAAATTCTCCCCCCTCTCCCCATGTGCAACACTCCTAGGACTTCTTAGGCTTGATCTTTGGCCTCCACATGGGATATTTGAGGTCCAACCAAGTGATAGATTGATAGATATTGCATCAATTCCCCCCCCCCCCCCAAGATCCCTTCACCAGCCCTTCATGGAGAATGCCTCTAGAAGCCTAATGTCTACTAGTGGTAGCTCTTCTAATAGACAGCCCCGCAGGCCTCAATCTTAGATTGTGACATCCTTACCTACTAAACCTCCTCGTCAGTTTTCACCTTCCAAGTCTAGAGGTTCGAAGGGTTCTACATCCATGCCAAGATCAGATCAGTGTTTTACATGTAAGGGATTTGAGCATCAGAAAGCTCAATGTCCAAATAACTTTGTGGGCCTATGTATCAAAATTACAAATTTTCTTCTATTCATTGATTGTTGATCGGGGGGGGGGGTTATTTTATAGGCATACATCAAACAAAATTTAGATATTTCCTAAATCTAAGAGGGAAAGAGGGCTATCAACAACTCTCTTGGACCCCAACACTTCTAAAAAAACAAAGAATCCCAAAATCACCCTTGGTCTTTGGTCTTATTACAAATCCGTACCCCAAACTAAAAATAATGGCACAAAAAGCCTTACTACATAAAAAAATTTCTCCCCCCATGCGCAACACTCCTAGGAGTCTAGGACTTCTTAGGCTTAGGCTTAGGCTTAGGCCTCCACATGGGATATTTGAGGTCCAACCAAGTGACGAATGTTGCATCACATATGTTTCTCAATATACGATGCTTATTCATTGGCGTGGCATTCTGGGAGTCATTTGTTGGGGTTTGTGGAAGGAAAGAAATCACAGGATTTTTTAGGAAACATATCGAAGTCAGAATGAAATGATTATCTATATTTTCTAACTGCTTCGGGAATGGGCCTCGATTTGGTGTAACTTTGATGAGGGTGAATGGGAATCTATATGGGGTGAGGAGTGATAATTGATTTTATGTCTAGGTTTACCTATCCGTAATACATCACCTTTGCAGTGATCATCATTACTGTACTCTTTTATCTTGGTTTTTATTTCAATAAATGATATCTCTACCCTTTTAAAAAAAAAAAGTTTTATCTTCATTTTTTACTTGCCAATTCTAACTTCAAAATGAACACTTGTTATTACTCTTCTGATTTCATAAGAGACATGGATAACAATAATTACTGAATTTTCTTGACTAAGTGTTTTGTTTAGATATGCATTTGATCTCCTTGTGTAGTTCATATATTTCATGTTATTTATTTAATGGTATTGTATACAGGGTCCAGTGTTAGATGGCTTCAACACAGGATATTCCCTAGACCAAATTTGAGTTGACCCAATTATCCTAACTGTCCAATCTATCATATGCTTTGGACCATGAGAAAATGTGAAAAATTACCAGGAAGAAATTTTGTTAAATTGGATGTTTTAGGATTATCAATCACATTGATTTTTGGCGACCCACATATTATGGGGTCCGTACCCACCCTATATTCAATGAGTTCTTGTGATTTTATATGCTAATCTCTTGCATAGTGTGCACATATAACACTGGAACATTTGATTTTCACAGGTATACGAACAGGGTTTAGCTGCAGTTAAGATTCCCAAGATCATCTTGAATGGATCAGTTTCATTGCTAATGGGGTTTCCACAGTGTGGGAGCTCTTATTTTTTGCTGTTGCAACTTGATAAGGACTTCAAACCGCTCTTTAAACTGCTGGAGACTGATCTGGATTCTTCTGGAAGATCCAATACAGTTGGTGACTCGAACCATGTTATACACTTCAACAAGATCGACATTGATCAGCTGCAAATGCTTAAAGATGAAATGAATTTGAATCTTCTTGACTGGGAAAAACTACTTTCTTTGCCTAATGCTGTTGGTCGTAATCAAGCTTCTGAACAAAGTTTTCTTTCTGAGTTTAGTCTGGAGGCTTCAACACAGTTTGCTGGTTGTCCTCAGTCTAGCTTTTCATCTGTGGTTGATGAAGTATATGAGCTTGAGAAAGGAGCATCAATACATCCTTCTCCCCTTCATAATCATCTTTCATCATATGGTACATCTTCTATTTCTAACTTCAGCTCTGTTCCGATGAGTAATCAAGTCATAAAAGCTGGAATCTCCTCTCCAAAGTGGGAAGGAGGTCCGCAACTTTCTCAGACTAATAGTGTCACAAAATCTTTCACTGCTGCTCCCCATTTTAATAGTCTTTTATCTCCATCAAACAATTTGAAGGGCTTTATTCAATCCAGTTCTTTCAGTTCTCTCTCTTCCAGCCAAGGAAGGAGCTCATCTATTAAAATACTATCAGCTTCAAAATCTGATCAAGATTTGGCTGCTCTTAGATCTCCATATTCAGTTGAGGTCGGCCCTTATACTGCTATGGATGATGATCAGGTGAGGTTGCTGAATGAATCTTCAAAGGAGGTTTCTGGGAGTCGGCCATCTCGATTATTATCTTCACTACGACCAACAGGTTCTCGAGTCTCTGCACCAAGTATGAAATCAACTGTGCTCAGAAGCTCACCTGCTAGGCACCTAGTTGGATCCTCTAGATCTGCTGGATCTAGTTCATGGACTACCACCCCCGTATGTAAGATTCCTGCTCTGAAATGTTACTTTGGCTAACTGGTTTTATGTAACTTCTATTTGGATATTATCTTTTTTTACTTATTATATTTTTTTGGAGTGATGCTCTGTTTTCAGGCCAGGCATCAGATTCTAGAATTTGTCATAGCACAAATTTTGATGTTGTTGCTGAAAATGAGAAAAATCCACAAAAGCGTTCAATTTTGGATATATTAAATCTGATTCCATCACTCCAAGGAGTGGAAGGTAGTTCAGGATTTTGTAAGAGAAGGAAAATCTCGGAATCAGCTTGCAGTCATCCTGCATCACAAGCGCTCTCGTCATCAGAAACTATCTGTAAAACAGAGGGATACACTTACGGAAATCTTTTAGCTGAGGCAAATAAAGGTAATGCACCTTCTAGTATATATGTCACAGCTTTTCTTCATGTGATCAGGCACTGCTCGCTTCGTATCAAGCATGCTCGGCTAACTAGCCAGATGGATGCTCTTGACATTCCATATGTTGAAGAAGTGGGTCTACGAAGTACATCCTCAAACTTATGGTTCAGACTGCCATTTGCCACGGTTGATTCATGGCAACACATATGCTTGCGACTTGGCATACCTGGAAGTATGTGTTGGGATGTCAAGATAAATGACCAACACTTCAGGGACTTTGGAGAACTTCAGAAGGGAAGTACCTCTACATCATGGGGTTGTGATGTTCGTATTGCCAACACATCTGATGTAGATTCTCATATCCGTTATGATTCTGAAGGTGTTGTTTTGAGCTATAGGTCTGTTGAGGATGATAGTATTAAAAAATTAGTGGCTGATTTACGAAGACTTTCTAATGCTCGGTTATTTTCCCTTGGAATGAGGAAGCTGCTTGGAGTAAGGGCAGATAATAAACTAGAAGAAAGCAGTGTAAATTCTGAAAATAAAGTATCTGTTGGAGCCAAAGGAACTGGAGAGGTTGCTGACAAGATATCAGAACAGATGAAGAGGCAATTTAGAATTGAAGCAGTTGGTCTTATGAGTTTGTGGTTCAGTTTTATTTCTGGAGTGGTGGCCCGCTTTGTTGTGGAGTGGGAATCAGGTAAAGAGGGATGCACAATGCATGTTTCTCCTGACCAACTTTGGCCTCATACTAAGGTCTGCGCTTGTTTCCACTATGTTTTTTTTTTTTCTCTTGTACATTTAGGTATCGTAACCTCTGATACTTCTTGATTTGATGTTGTTCCTTGTTGGGATGTGAGAGAGTGATATATATATATATATATATATATATATATATATATATATATATATATATA
>JAOXJP010284296.1:0-19261 GCA_025762735.1 Platanus orientalis | reverse complement strand
CTCAAGCTATTTTAAGCAAAAAAAGGCCATTTTGGACATGTTATCGCGAGACGCATGCGCGATACGCGATACGGCTCACGATAACCTGTCCAGATCACGATATTTCGCTGTACATGGGTGTATCGTGTCGCACACCTGCGATACCGGTACGTCTAGCGCCATACGGCCCGTATCGCGCGAGATTTTGAACTATGCATTCATTTGATTGCTTGTGTATTCAATATATTCTATCATTTAATTGGACTAATGTTGGGTTGAGAAAGGTATACTTTTTTCAAATGAGTTTCAAGAACTTAAAGCTAAAGCACATTGCAAATAAAGAGCAATCAGTGAAAATCCCGAGCTCATATCAAGGGGGAGAACCAAAGAAATTCATTGAAGATTTATGGCTTGAGTTGGAGTCCATGTAATCATTGTAATAGTCATTTTGTACTCAATTTTCATGTATTTCAAAGAAATTCATTGCAGATTTATGGTTTGAGTTAGAATCCATGTAATCATTGTAATAGTCATTTTGTACTCAATTTTCATATATTTTAAGTTTTGTCATGGAATTCCCAAAGGGGGATACTATAAATGTAATGTATTGTAAATTTCATGAATTGTAAAATATATGTATTGTATAGATTAGGACATAAGTGGAGTCATATTAGAGTCTAGGAGGTTCTTGGATCTAAGCCTCATGAAGATCATCATCAAGTGCCAAGAAAGCCTCAAAAGGTTAATCCGAGAGTCGGTATGGCCAAGGGTTCACACTTCATTCCGAACTCTTATTAGGTAAAACAGATAAAGTGGCATGGCCACGATGAACCAAGGGTCCATTAAGGGTGTACAAAGGTTCACAGACCTTCCTAGACTAAGGAGGGATGATCCCAAGGTCTCTATAACTGTTCTAAGGTGTTTCAAGGCTTTACAAGGCATTTGGATCGATCCAAACCTCTCAGTTCGATCCAAATAATTTGGATCGATCTAAAATTATTTGGATCAATCCAGGATCAAACCAACAACTCTCAGGTTACAGGTTCTAATTGTTTTTGCACTCAGATTGATCCAAAGTAGCGAAAACAATGTATAATGGTCAAAACTTTTAAAAATCTGCTTCTAATCAATGGCTAATGCTATTTGACCGTTGGAGAATGTTTTAATCTAATGGACATGAATCATTCTGTCAAATATAAGAGAGAGTGAGCTCCAATGAGCAAACTAATGCTCATGAACTAAATCTTAACTCTCTTGCTCTTGTTTTGGGAAAATTATGAGAGATTTAACTCTCTAGCTTTTGGAAAATCTCTTTACAAACCTAGATAGAAAAATCTATACCCAAAGACCATTCCATTGTTACCTCCCTAATCTTGCTAAGGCATATCCTTTGGAGGTAGACCACAAAGGGTTATTCAAGAGGAAACCCAAGTGAAGAATAGTGTGGGATTGTGTCACATCTTGCTCAAAGAGGAGTAACCCACTGGTGTTGACTAAATTAACTTGAGGAGTCAACCAAGAAACAATTGGGGAGCTATAGTCACATCTTGTTCAAGGAGGAGCAAACTTAACTTGTGTGCAAGGTAACATCAACCTTCAAAGAGTTAAACACTTGCCTTAAAATTTAAAATTGAGTTATTGAGACCTTTCCAGCAGGAGACACTGGGAGAATTAGCACTATCGCCGGAGACACCGATAGTGTAGACCCTAAGCTCTTTCGTTGGAGACACTGGAAGATTAAATCATAGACCACACCTGTTGAAGACACCGGGTGTAGCTTGCTTGATAAATAGATTAGGTTTTTTTATTAATTTTAGCCTTAATTATAATATTTTCAATCTTAATAAAATTATATAGTTCAGTGGTGAGCTTTGGAGAGTGGATGTAGGCCATTGTACCGAACCACTATATAGCTTGTATATATTGTGATTGCTTATGGTTTGCCTTTGTGTTTATCATTTATATTATCAAGCATTGCACTTATCAATATAATTTTCTATGCAATACAATAAAACACATTCATAATTCAATTGCACTTAAACACCAGGACCAACTTAATTAATTAAACAACAATTAAATTTGGGGTAATCTAAAAAGAATTTTTTAAATATCCTATTCAACCCCTCTAGGATTAATATTAGAACTTCATAAGTTACATCATCTTCTGCTTATATTGTCGATTCCCTTGATGTTTGGCATGAAAGATTATGTCACATTAATATTGTTTAGCTAAAAAAATGAAAAACCTTGACTTAATACTTAAAACAACTTAGAATTTGAAAAAAAAATGTGAAGTATGTACTAAAGCCAAGTTTACTAGAAAATCTCATAAATCTGTAGAAAGAGAATATGAAATTTTAAGTCTCATACATGGTGATATAAGAGACTTAAAATTTACCCTAACTATTTTATAAAAATGTTATTACATAACCTTTGTAAATGATTATTCTAGATACACTAAAATCAATTACATAACCTTTATATAACGATGAACCTTTAGAATATTTTATAAAGTATAAAAATGATTTGAAAAATCAATTAGAAAGAAAGATTAGAAGAAGAAAAGGTAAACAAGGCTCCTTACTTACCTGAACAAAATGGGATAAAAGAAAGGAAAATAAAACTCTTAAGGAAATGATGAACTTTATGTTAATTAGTTGGGGTTTACACCCAAACTTATGGGGAGAAGCTATTATGTTTGCATATCATATACAAAATAGAATACCACATAAAAAGAATGAAAAAGAACCTTATGAATAATGGTTCAATATAACTCCTAATGTAAAATACTTTTTTAAGTGTGGGGGTACGTGCTTAGCTAAAGCTAAATGTTTTATCTAAAGATTCATCACCTGAAATTAGTGCTTCAAATTATCCTTTTGAAAATAGTTCAAATTCTGAATCAAAACAAGAATAATCAATTCTAGTAATTAACAAATTATCTCACCCTAAATATTATAGCAAAACAAAAAATTACTACAATCGACCAACTCCTGCTAATCTACAAATAGAAGAAACAATTCTATACAACAAAAAATATGATGAAAATACAATTTACATATGGAATATAGATAGACAAATAGAATATCAAATTAGAAACACTGTACAACAAATGACACTCTACATAAATGCTTGTTATGTTCATAGACATTCATAAAGAGCTATCTGCTTATCCATAACTGTCGGTTTCACTGGTCAATTATTCGGATGGTGGAATGATTATTTTTTCCAAGAACAAAGAGATCAAATCTTAAATGTAGTCCAATTAGATGGTAATAGTCAACCAATTTTATCAAACTCTGAACAAACACAACAAGGCTGTCTCTCAACATTAATTCTCAATCTTCTCACACATTTTGTAGGAAGACTTGATGAAATGAACATAAAAAACAAAGAAATTTTAATAAATTTAAGATGTCCAACTTTATCAAATTTTAGATGGTACTAAGATACATTTCTCTCAAAAAATTTTCAACTTGATAATCGTACTCAAACATTTTGGAAAGACAAAGTTATATCTGGGTTACCCAAACTCTTTGGAGAAAAAGTTAAGCAAAAACTCAAAGACTTTTATGGAACATTTAATTATAATTATTTTACTTTCGGCCAAATAATTCAAACAACAAATATGACTGCTCTTCAAATATGTTTCGACATGAAACTACAAAAGCAATTAAAAAACCAAAAAACAACCACTGGAAAAAAATTAGGAGATTTCTGTTACCAATTTGGATACCAACCATTAATTACCCCATCAAAACAAAAATCAACTCCTCATTTAACTTATCATAAAAATATGGATACCAACCATTAATAGCCCCATCAAAACAAAAATTAACTCCTCATTTAACTTATCATAAAAATAGATACCGATCAAATCAAACTTTTCCTAAATATTATCGAAATAATAAACCTAGATTCTCAAATAGAACCTTCCAAAAGAAATCAGCCCTTGATAAAAGCAATAAATGCTACAAATGTGGAAAATCTGGTCGTTTTGCAAACAAATGTCACCTAAAAACATTCAAGAAGAAAATACATGAACTTAATATAGATGAAATAAGTCAAAATAAAAAAATTGAATCTTCAAACGATGACTGCCAATGTCCTTGGCATTTACCAAACTACTCCACAGAAGAATTAGATACTCTCATAATCAATGTATTAATAGATCAAGAAAAGTTATTTTTAGAAGTGATAGATAACATAGAAGACATTAATCCCAAAAACAAATATCTAAGAGAAATCCTAACACAACAACATCAACAACAACCCCAAACTCAAACTCCTGAACCACAATTTCAAAATATGTCAGAATTCTCTGGACCATTTACAATGCAAGATGTTTACAAAAGAATGAATGCTACACCAACCCCTCTTACCCTTAACTCTCTACAACATCAAATTAATTAATTAAAAACTAAAATTTAAGTTTTAAAAACTCAATATAACAACTTACAAACTAGTTCTTCAGATCAACCTTCTACTTCAAATGATGTAAACACAGACAACGAAATAGATCAATTTTTAGGAGAAATCACTGAATACAAATTTCAAAAATGGTATACCAAGATTTTTCTCAAACTGTTTCAATTTTTTGTCAATTTCACTACTCTTCTAGATTCTGGAGTAGATAGAAACTGTATATGTGAAGGCCATGTCCCCACAAAATTCTATGAATTTACAAATTCTTTGGTTTCAACCGCCATTGGTAAATCACATACAATAAATTACAAATTTACTAATGCTTATATTTATAAAAACAAAACATGTTTCCCTGTCTATTTTGTTATTGTCAAAGACTTACAATGAGAAATGATATTAGGAACCCCCTTTCTATTCCAAATACAACCTTTCAGTATAGATACAAATGGATTAAAAGCTATCAACCAAAATATTTTGTTCAAATTTATTCAACCTCCTAAAACTGGAATAATTCAACAAATAAAAACCCACCTACTAGCTAAAGAAGCCCAATTAAATTTTGTCAAACAAGATTCCTATAATTTAAAGATTAACCAAAAATTAGAAACTTCTTGTTTTAAAAAACAACTTCAAGAATTCCTTGACAAATTAATAAAAGATTGTTGCTCTGAAAACCCCAAAGCCTTCTGGCATCGCGAAACTCACACCATATCTATTCCTGATATTGCTAATTTTTCAGAAACTGAAATCCCTACAAAAGCTTGCCTTATTCAATTGAATACCAGATATTTAGAATTAGCCAAAACAGAAATTCATGATCTCCTAGGTAAAGACCTGGTTCGCCCATCAAAATCTCTGTGGTCTTGTGCTACTTTCTATGTCGAAAATGCAGTCGAACTCGAAAGAGGAGCTCCAAAATTAGTAATAAACTATACACCTTTAAACAAAGTCCTAAAATCCATCTGATATCCCTTACCAAACAAGTAAGACTTAATAGCCCGATTAACCAACGCATTTATTTTTTCAAAATTCGGCATCAAATCTGGACCGAATGTAAAATAATTATAATCAAATGTTCCATAAAAGTCTTTAAGTTTTTACTTAACCTTTTCTCCAAAGAGTTTAGGTAAGCCGGATATAAATTTTTCTTTTCAAAACGTTTGAGTATAATTATCAAGTTGATAAAGTTTTGATAGAAATGTATCTTTGTACCATCTAAAATCTGATAAAGTTGGACATCTTAAATTCATTAAAAAAAAATTTGTTTTTTGTGCTCATTTCATCTAGTCTTCCTACAAAATGTGTGAGAAGATTGAGGATTAATATTGAGAGATAGTCTTGTTGTGTTTGTCCAGAGTTTGATAAAACTGGTTGGTCATTGCCATCTGATTAGACTGCATTTAAGATTTGATCTCTTTGTTCTTGTAAAAAATTATCATTCCACCATCCGAATAACTGATCAGTGAAATCGACAGTTATAGATAAGCAGATAGCTCTTTATGAATGTCTATGAACATAACAAGCGTTTGCGTAGATTGTCATTTGTTGTACAATGTTTCTAATTTGATATTCTGTTTGTCCATCTATATTCCATATGTAAATTGTATTGTCATCATATTTTTTGTTGTGTAGAATTATTTCTTATATTTGTAGATCAGCAGGAGTGGGTCGATTGTAGTAATTTTTTGTTTTGCTATAATACTTAGGGTGAGATAATTTGTTAATTATTGGAATTAATTGTTCTTGTTCTGATTCAGAATGTGAACTATTTTCAGAATGAGAATTTGAAGGACTAAGTTCAGGTGATGATTCTTTGGATAAATTTAGATTTTGTTCTATATTTTTATCTTTATTAGGACTATTGAGTCTTTTGGAAAGTTCTATAAGAAATTCATTGTTTATTGTTGTAGGTGGAATAAGTGTTTGATATAAGAGATTTTTTGAGAACGAGAAAGCTTTGTCTATGGTTTTTGGAGATTGGTATATTGAAGGAGGTTGGATTATGGGAGAAACTGTTGGAAAAACAAGTTTTGAGCTACTAGATGTAGAAGCGGGGTTTGAAACATGAAGTTTTTCTATTTGTTGGCCTAAAGTATGGAGATAAATATTAGTGTAATTATTTTGTTCAATTATATGTGAAAGATCTTTTTGAGAGGCTGGATTTGGGTTAGAGAACATAGTTTCTTTTTTAATATGTATTGTTGTTGTTTCTGAGTATGTTATGGATTTGAAAGGAGGAAGGGTAGAGTTTATTATTTGTCCTTTTGAAGTGTGCCATTCATTTAAAGTGGATTTTATCATTTGAATCAAGTTTGTAGAAAATTTTGATTTTAACTAGTCGAAAAAGAAAATTTCTTTTTGATTTTGTTCCATATCTGAGAACCATAATTCTTTTAATTGTTGTTTTTCTTTTTAAGAGAAAGAATTGAAATTTTTTTTCTATTAGGATTTTGTTTTAGATCATTTTTTAAATTTTCTTTCTTTATTATAAATTGGTTAGGTTCATTGAGAGTTATCACATTTATTTGATGAGATGGACTTCCAAAGTCAGATTCAGTGGGATTGAATTCATTTTCTTTTGGTTTCTTTAGTTGATTTGGATAAACCGAGTATGATATATGGGTAGGAATTTGATTTGGGATGGTATTTATCATATGTGTATGAGCAGATTTGAAAGATTTTTGAGTTTTAGAGTTTGAAGAAGTAGAAGGTCTAGAGGATATTGATGGTCTAGATTCTACTATATATGGGCTTTTAGGATTAAAATTGATTATATCAGTTCCATCGGGATGTTCTATAATATTTTGAATTTGATCATTTTTTTTAGGTTTTGTTTTATGTTTTCTAGAGATTGTTTAGATATGTTCAAAGTCGATTTAATCCCATTTGATTGGCTGAGGTGTTATTACTTTATTTGAGAAATTTGTAAGAAACAAAGTTGTTGTTCCATGTATCTGTTTATGATGGAGTTCATAGCTTTGTAATAAATTCGGTAAACTAGGGCTATGTGTTCAGAATTTGGCATGCCAAAACCTAAAGTTTGGATTTCTAAACATAATGATTGTTTGATATTTGTCTGTTAAAGAAACAGAAAAGTTTGGAAAACAATTGAAGAAGGTTGGTCCATCTTATAGACTAGCTTAAACTATTCCTATTAAAGAGTCATTAAAATTGGCATGTCTATCATCAGTTACATATGTGAGGGAATGAGTATTTAAACCTAATCTTGTTAAGGGTTTAATTGCTACTTGAATTAATCCGAAATGGATATAATTATATTTCAATTTTAATCTATTGATTATGTTGTCTGTAAGAATTTGAATATTATTTGTGTTTTGGCTTATTGGCATAGTTTGTTCTATGGTTTTAATTAGATATTCTGATTCTAGTTTTGGATTTCCTATTCTATATATTTCGTTTGTGGTGACTTTTGCTATTATCCAATTTTATAAAGATTGATTTATTTTTTCGAATTGTAATTCTTCACAATATTTTATTAATATGGTATCTATTGGTTTGGATTGCTGGGATGAAGAAGATAAGGATGACTTTTGTAATCTTTTCTTAGATTTTTTGTAAAGCTTTTCCATTTTAGGATTTCGGGTTTTTTATCCTACACTTAGATCTAGTAGTTGGTCAACGATTTACAGCCCGTCTTACAGTACCATCTGTAGGCCTTACTACACGACTAGGAAGCCTCGAACTTAGATGTTCGATTTTGGGTAGATTACTTTAGTTCCAAAATGTAAATGATCTATAAAATATACAAGAAACTAGCAGAAAAGAAACTCAAATCAAAAGTGGAGTGAAGATGAACATAGACCACGGGGGTACAATAGGTGAGACACTATAACTTTCCTTATAGCTGAGCTTCACCATGGTTGTTCATCGTGGTGTGTGACTTTTGTGTAGGTGAAATGCACATATATAAATTGGAAATGAAATTGAAAATAAAGCTTGTATATTACAACTGGAATTTGAAAACATACAAAAATATGTATTTAAAATATTACAGACTTGACAAAATAACTTTGAAATTGAAATTACAGACTCTTGAAAATAAAACTTTGAAATAAAACTTTTGTACCTTGACCAGAATAGTGACAGGGTTTGGCTCCCCACAGCCCAAAACTCATATCTTCAACACCACAAGCTCCCTCAATTTATCAATCTCCTAAGACCATAGATAAACCAATTTCATTCCCAAAAAAATCTCTTGTACCAAACTCTCACCCCCCCTACAACATTAAACAATGAATTTCTTATAGAATTTTCTAAAAGACTCAACAATTTTGATAAAAATTACATAACCAAATTTAACTACTCCATCCAAAGGTTTATCCTAAAAAATTAGCTCTCCAAATTCTCCTTCTGAAAATAATTCAGATTCTGAATTAAAACAACCGTTAGAAAGCTTGATACCAACACCTCACTGGTGTCATAGTTCTTTTACTTTGTCTTGCAGGAACCATTTCACCGAAAATCCTGGCCAATTATGCATCCATCTAACTGGTGCTGGGCAAGTTCAATAATTATTTCTGAAAAGTAGATCAATGTGACTTGATATTATGGACCAAAATCACGGTTCATTAACCAAACTATCTCTCAATTATCTCATTATCAAATACCCTCAATCCAACTGATATCCACACTCATCTCCAAAAGATATCATTTCCTCACTATTTTGATCAAGATCAAGACAGTTCGAGTGACTCCTCCGATCAAGATTAAAAAAGTTTGAGCGATCAAGATCAACAAAGTTCAAGTGAAGCTTCCTCGACTGAAAGCATCCCCGACGACGAAGATGAAGAATAAGTATCACTCAAAAGTTTAAAGGCCAACCCGACATGTCATCCACAAATCATCCTCAAAGAGCAAATTCGTCAAAGCCACGTCATTTTCAAAACAGCTCTTCATGCGTCTATCATGTAAAAAATGTTACATCACCAAAGTCATTCCAAAAACAAATCTCGATAAAACTTAATACAATTTTGATGTATTTTATTTGTCAATGTAAACACAATTGTATCAAATGTCTAAAGGAACCTTATAATGTCAAAGTTCATGTGTTCTTATTCCCAAATTTTAAGCAAAAAAATTGGAGTGAACAGTGTCAAACAGTGATGCCAACAGTACCTTATCGGTCAAACAGTAACCAAAACAGTATCTACCGACACAAACAGTACCAAACAATACATACAACAGTACTAAACAATGCCTAACAGTACCAAACAATAACCTTCAATAATACCAAACAATGTCCAACAGTACCCTTCAATAGTGTCAAACAGTAACAAAACAATAAAAAATTACAAAATATCCATTTTCATCTCTCGATACCCATCCAAGCAAAAGTGTCGGTCTTGTACATTTATGCCATCTGTCACCTTCCATTAGTTTCGAGGAACAAAATCTTTTTTTCAAAAAGAACAATAATTAAAAGAATTATGATTTTCTGATATAAAACAAAATCAAGAAGAAATCTTCTTTTTTGAATGGTTAAAATCTAAATTCTCTACAAACTCTATTCAAATGATAAAATCCACTTTAAATCAATGGCAAACTTCAAAAGGACAAATAATTAATTCTACTATTTCTCCTTTCAAATCCATAACATATTCCGAAACAACTGCAATCCCAATTAAAAAACAAACCATGTTCTCTAATCCAAATCCAGCCTCTCAAAAAGATCTTTCACACTTAATTGAACAAAATAATTACACTAATATTTATCTTCATACTTTAGGACAACAAATAGAAAAACTTCATGTTTCAAACCCAGCTTCTACATCTAGCAGCTCAAAATTTGTTTCTCCAGTAGCTTCTCCCATAGTCCAGCCTCGCTCAATACACCAATCTCCAAGAACCATAGACAAACCCTTCTATTTCCCAAAAAATCTCTTATATCAAACACTTACTCCACCTACAACAATAAACAATGAATTTCTTACAGAACTTTCCAAAAGATTTAATAGTTCTGATAAAGATAAAAATATATAACCAAATCTAAATGTTTTATCCAAAGAATCATCACCTAAAATTAGTCCTTCCAATTCTCCTTATGAAAATAGTTCAAATTCTGAATCTGAACAAGAACAATCAATTCCAAAAATTAATAAATTATCTCACCCTAAGTATTATGGCAAAACAAAAAATTACTATAATCGACCAACTCCTGCTGATCTACAAATAGAAGAAACAATTCTACACAACTAAAAATATGATGGAAATACAATTTACATATGGAATATAGATGGACAAACGGAATATCAAGTTAGAAATATTGTACAACAAATGAAAATCTACGCAAACGCCTGTTATGTTCATAGACATTCACAAAGAGCTATCTGCTTATCCATAACTGCCGGTTTCACTAGTCAGTTATTCGGATGGTGGAATGATTACTTTTCCCAAAAACAAAGAGATCAAATTTTAAATGCAGTCCAATTAGATGGTAATAGCCAACCAATTTTATCAAACTCCGGACAAACACAACAAGACTGTCTCCCAACACTAATTCTCAATCTTCTCACACATTCTGTAGGAAGACTTGATGAAATGAATACAAAAAACAAAGAAATTTTAATAAACTTAAGATGCCCAACTTTATCAGATTTTAGATGGTACAAAGATAAATTTCTTTCAAAACTCTATCAACTTGATAATTGCACTCAAACATTTTGGAAAGAAAAATTTATATCAGGCTTACCCAAACTCTTCGGAGAAAAGGTTAAGCACAACCTCAAAGACTTTTATGGAACACTTGATTATAATTATTTTATTTTCGGCCAAATAATCCAAACCATAAATATGGCCACTCTTCGAATATGTTCAGACATGAAATTACAAAAACAATTAAAAAATAAAAAAACTATCACAATAAAAGAATTAGGAGATTTCTGCTATCAATTTGGTTACCAACCATTAATAGCACTATCAAAACAAAAATCAACTCCTCGTTTACCTTATCATAAAAATAGATACCGATCAAACCAAACTTTTCCTAAATATTATCGAAACAATAAACCTAGATCTTCAAATAAAACATGGCCTATCCGGGAATGAGCTATATTCCTCTGTGCCAAGCTTGTGGTTCGTCAACGAATACTAAGACACAAAGGGGGTGGGCCCCTTGCAAAAAGTGTATGGACCCCACCCCTCTTGTTTTTTAGTATTACTTGACACACTGCAAGCTTGGTGCAGAGGATGCGGTTCCCTCCAAGGGAGAGGTCAAGGTTTCAAGTTCCCTAAAATACTCTTCAATGGAATTGGTTGATGCCTGTCCCTGGCCCACCAGGTGTAGTGTGGCTTAGCCCTATGTGGCAACAAAAGGACCAAAAGGCCAAGAAAAGAAAAAAATACAAACCGGTTTATAAGTCTGAAACTACTACGAAGCTTCTCTAAGTTGTTTATGAAGTAATTAGAATAGATACCATTAAATTTCGTAGAGCTAAGAAGTACCTTTTAGTCTCCCACGCGCGACCATCTCCTGATTGTTGAAGTTCAGTAAGCGTTCAATAAAATAAATTTAAGTGATCGACATGTAACAAGAAAGTCAATAGGAGTGAAATGATAAAGTTGAAATTTTGTTTTCTCTACGTGCCGACCACCTAAAAATGCAGAACGTTAACTGAAGTTTCCATTTAAGAAAAAAAAAAAAGGATAATGTCATCAAAGTGTGAACACAGCAAAGTAGCCCATATGAGGTTTCAGCCAGTAGGTAATATATAGAAACTGACTTCTAACTTCACTTTTTTAAAAGACTTCCAAGTCAGGAAACCGAATTATTAAATCTTGACCCTGGTTGATATTTTTTTCATTTAACGGGTTCGGGTTCACACGTCTAACTTTCGGGTTAGTGCTTCTCAAGTGGAGAGTGAATTGTCCCGCCATTGACCCAAGAACGTTCGTGCTTTGGTACATATAGCGTATAGATAAGAGTGACAACGAGCCGAGCCGAACCTCAACTCAGCTCGGGCTCATCATGAAGGCAAAACTTAAGCCAGCTCAAGTTCATGTTGTCAAGCTTAGGCTCGGTTTGCCGGACTCAAATCCTCTGTGACAGTGAATAAATGAGCCACCATGAGCCAAGACACAAAGGGGGGTGGGGACTGCAAAAAGTGTATGGACCCCACCCCCTTTGTGTGTTGGCTCATTGTGGCTCATTTATTTCACGGCACAGAAGTTACCAGTCCCAGCTTACCAGGAAATAAAAATAAATCAAATAAAAAAAAAAGGTCCAACACACACACACAAATCTACGGATCAGGCCCGGCTCAGTGAGTTTGAAATGAGGCTCAGGTTCAGCTCTTGACAAACTGAGCTGAGCTAACTGGTTGTCATCCCTTGGTATAGGGTCCATTCTTTTCAAACCCTTAAAAAATAGGGGCTTTTAATTAGTGCAGTCGTCCAACCCGACCCGACACATGAATACATACACACACAATTAAAAAAATTATCTAAACCACACTTTTAATGAACAAGCTTAGTGAAACTTGGCTCAGACTTGCTTAAAAGACAAGCTCAAATTTAGGGATCAGGCCAGCTCAGTAAGCTAAAAATGTTGCTCAGGCTCGGCTCATGAAGTGGTGAGCCGAGCTAACTCATTGCTACCACTCCTAATGGGTCCATTCTTTCCAAGTCCCCATTGTGCCTTACTCCACGAAACCCTAGTTGCAGTTAAAAATAGAGCAACAGATCCTTTTTAATGTAGCAAGCTTGATCCTCAGGATCAACGGCACTGCTAGAGTAAAAACCTTCCCTACGTTTGTGGAAATTTTATCACTGGGACCTAATTAAAAGTAAAAGAAACTATTACGTTTTTTTTTTTTGGGTACTTCAATCGTAAACCTATTAAATGAAAAAAAAGAGAGGGAAAGAAGTGTATATCCAGTTTGATACTTTGATTGGGTTGAAGGCAATATTGTTGTTATTGGCCTTTGCTTATCTCACAGCTCTCGGGTTGATCTTGTTCTCAATTCGGTTCTTAAATGCGTCGCTAGTGGCTTTCTTTGCATTCCGGCTTGAGATACAAAGGCTCTTCAACCGGTGGAACTTCAATTTGCAGTAGTGGTAGAGAGAGAGATAGAGGGAGAGAGAAAGAAGAGGAGGGAGAGAGAGAAACGGAGGAAAAGGAATAGACGTAGGGAGGAGTAAAAAATACTTTTATCGTTTGCCAGAATTTTTTTGTTAGAATCTCGCTGGAAAATCATTCGCATGCAACAGTGGGAAGAACGGCAACAGTGATTTTATGGAGAGAGGAATAGGAGCTTTGGTTAACACACACACACACACACACACACTAACCTTGGTTGAAATTTTTTATCAATTTTCACCACGTGTCTTTTGCAAGGCATAGCCTACAGGGCTGACAGACGATCCGAGTTGGAACAGAGGGTATTAATCCAAAAAGAATGGGATTTAATTTAATTAGTGCACCTGCCCGACCCGATCCATCATACTTTCACAAATATGATAACGTGTCAAGGGTGAATTGGATGTCAGTTTTCGTTTCCCCAAATTGGACTAAACATTCACATATTACACTTGTAATGTTTCAGTTACTAAACCGGGAAATCATACCTATACAAGCAAATTTCTCTTTTTCTGTTCGGGTTGAACTCCAGACCTCAATTCCAGAGAGTAATGGCGTTTGTTGTAAAACTGGGATTTTAAACAAAGTAATTATCTTCTGAAATCCGGTGCCAAAACCTCAACGATCACTCTTCGTCTTCGGTCATAACCAGAGACACCACTCTAAGTTTGATCCTTCACTTCTTCTTCTTCTTCTTCTTCTTAAAACCATTTCGCCTCTCTCTCTCTCTCTCTCTCGATGGCTTCAAAGGCGAAGAGCCACCGGTCGCCGGTTCAGTAGGAGAAATCGGAGAAGACGACTCGTTTATGATCGACGGAGTGGACAGATATCACACCCTTCGTCAGACATCCTGTCGCATTATGAACAGTGATTGATGTGGTACCTGTCCATTCAGACTCTGGAAATGATGTGAACCCGATATTTTCGTCATTTTATATTATATATTTATTAAAAGTTTTTGCTTTTATCACTTAGATGCCTGTTGCTATGAGATTAATCACTATCATTATAGACTATACGTCTCTCCCGATCATCTGCTACAGTTTTCCCGCGAAATTCCTGTGGTCAGCTTATGTCTCTTTCAATTTGGACTCGTTTCTCCCGAGTGTGGAAGTGAAACCCAGATGACCAAGACATCTCTTTTGTCTCTCCTCTCTGCTCTGTTCTCCTCTTCTTCTTCCAATACCAACAAACAAGCTTTGGAGTTTTTTTTTTTTAGCACTTCTTTCTGTTCATCTTTACAAAGATTGGGTTTTTATGATGTATGTTCATCTTTGCAAAGATTGGGTTTTATGATTACGAAGATTGGGTTTTCATTGAAATTTGTGTTTCTTGCATCCAAGAAATGATTTTATTTTATTTCTTGTTTTGTTTTTGGGTAAACATTCAATGATTCGATATGGAATATTTTTTATATTATTTTTGATAAAATATTGGATATGGTAGTCGGTACCCCTTGATAAATTACATTGTTGTTTGTAATGGGTAGTAATTTCAATGCCATATTTTGTTCTTATTATTTCTTTCAGAATTCTTGACCCTGTAATCCATTATCATGTTTTACTATCCTAGATTAACAGAATGGGGGCTGGAAGGAAAACCCAAACATTAATGTATGGTGACAGAGCTACATCATCATCGCCAGCAGAGGCAAGTAGCAGTTATTCCAGGCCAAATTTCAGTGTATCTGCACGAAATATGAGGAAAGGAAGCCTCTGTGGAGTAATATTCGGGTGTAAGCATAGCACCATGAAGGAATGCCTGTCCAAGCAACTGTTTGGTTAGTTTTCTGTCTTTCTATGATGTCATGTCTTTTTTTTTTTTCTTCTCATGATCTCTTGTTACTTTCTTGAATAATCTTAATCTTTATGTACAAATTCATTTTCTTGGTGTGAGGCTTGGCTTTAACCATTCTTGAAATTAAGCATTCTTTAAATTTTGTCTGATTTTCTACAGGATTACCTGCCTCACATTTTTCTTATGTGAGGAATATTGAACCAGGCATGCCACTATTTTTATTTAATTATAGTGACAGAAGACTCCACGGTATCTTTGAGGCTGCTAGCCACGGCCAAATGAACATCAATCGTCATGGGTGGACTGTAAATGGTATTGAGAGAACTCAATACCCTTCACAGGTACTACATGAATTTTTTTTTCTCATACATTACATTGTTGTTTTGGGGTCCTGTACATGTAGTGTTGTGTTTCGCAACGAATATTCCAGTACAAATAACAAAAAAAGAGTAGTCCCAGTGCACATCTCAGAGAAACGATCTTCTTTACTATGTAATATAAAATCCGTACAAGAAATGTGTAATTCCAAATCCGAAAACCCACACCAAAGCCCTTGTACACCCATTCTCTCTCCCGCCCTCTCAAAACCCTGGGAAGAAAAAACCTACCTAGTTGAACGGCTGCCCCTTCTCTTTGCTTTTCCCTAATTAAAAATTTTAGCCGTCCTCAACGACTCACCTTATGAGGAGTCCTTTAATTCCCACTTGTACCCCCAACCATTAGATCTATTCAAGATCTAACGGTTATGATATAAAACAAACACATAAACCGATAAATCTCTACTTTGGTTTTATTTTCAGCCCCTTAGAAGATCACTTGCAGTTGTCTTTGTACTATATCATAGTATGACATAGCTCTTTAGTACCACACCAACATATGATGTAGTTCCGCACCTGAGGTGCCCCACCCTAATTGGTAAGGGTGGCTCCACCAATTTTTAACAACAAACTAGATTTGTCAAGTCCAAGCAATTCTTAAACTTCTATGTAGAAGTCAGTTTTGTCATCATGTCAGTTGCATTGTCCTTAATGTGAACTTTCATCAAATTTATCTTTCTGTCTTCAATTAAATCTCATATCTAATGATTTCTCACATTAATGTGCTTGGTTCTGGAATGTTAAATTTGATTTTTTGCCAAGTGAATGACACTCATACTGTCACAATACAACACCAATTTTTTTTGTTTCAACCCAAGTTCTCTGACTAAACCTGTCACCCACAAAGCCTTTTTGGCACCCTCAACAGTTGTCATATATTCTGTCTCAGTTGTGGATAAGGCAACTGTTGGCTGTTGTATCGCTTTCCAACTAATAAACCCACCTGCAAGAGTAAAGAGATACCATGTTGTAGACTTTCTTTTGTCTAAGTCACCTATATAATCCACATCAACATAACCCACAATTGGTCATATTTCTTTATATTCAAATAAAATACCATAATTTACTGTACTTTTTAAGTATCTTAGAATCCACTTTACAACATTCCAATGCTCTCTACCTAGATTATCCTTATACTTACTCACCAAACTGACCGCATGTGAGAGATCCGGCTTACTACAAACCATTGCATACATAAGACTTCCCACAACACTAGCATACAACACTTGGGATATATCCTTCACTTCCTCATCTATAGTAAGACACAAACTAACTGATAACTTGAAGTGATTTGCTAGAAGAGTACTTACTGGTTTAGAATTTTGCATACTAAACCTCTGTAGTACCTTTTCTTCATATCGTTTTTAAGATACCCAAAGCTTTTCGGCCTTCCTGTCCCTTTGGATTTTCATACCAAAGATCTTTTTAGCAACACTTAGATTCTTCATGTCAAATCCATTACTCAACTTAAACTTCAATGAATCAACCTTATGCTTATTCTTTGCAGCAATCAACATGTCATCAACATACAACATCAATAGAATGAAAGAACCATCCTTAAGAACTCTATAATAAACACAACTGTCATATGGACTATTCATGTAGCCAATCTGCACCATGAAGGAATCAAACGCTTGTACCATTGTTTTGGAGATTGCTTAAGCCCATAAAGTGATTTGTTTAGTTTACAAACCAACTTTTCTTTTCCTTGATCTTTGAATCCTTTAGGTTACTCTATATAAATTTGCTCCTCCAATTCACTATGAAGGAATGTCGTTTTCACATCCAATTATTCTAACTCTAAATCGAGTAAAGCAATTATGACTAACATCACTCTGACTAAGGTATATTTTACAACTGGAGAGAATATTTTATTGTAATCAACTCTCTTTTCTTGTTCATGTCCCTTTGCCACTAACCGAGCCTTGAATTTTTTTCCTTCTTTCTCTGATATTGCTTCCTTTTTCCTATACACCCATTTGCAATCAATCACCTTTCTACATCTTGGTCTTTCAACCAATTCCTAAGTGTTGTTCCTATGAAGTGACTCCATTTTCTTCATCATTGCAGTCATCTAATTTTTATTATCCCTGCAACTAATAGCATCCTAGAAACAATATGGATCACCACTACCAACAACTAATGCAAATGCTATCATATCCTCAAAACCATACATGATTAACGCCTTATAAGTTCTTTTGTTCTTACTTATAACAAGACCGTATTGTTGTTCTTGTTGTTGTACCATCCTGCTAGAAGACTCCCCTTGAGAAGATTCTACCTTATTTTTTTCTCTCATTGGCCACGTTGTATCGTCTAGCTCCACTTGAACTGAATTTTCACTAGCATGAGAATCTATCAACTAATTCCTTCATCTTTATTGCCTTTCACCATAGACTCCTCATCAAACACAACATCCCTGTTAATGACTTTCCTTTGTACAACCAGATCCCAAAATTTGTAGCCTTTCGCCCCTTTTTCATATTTAAGGAATATGCATTTCCTTGACTTTGGATCCAATTTAGACAGTTGCTGGTTCTGCATAATAATATAGGATGGACAACCAAATATTTTACATGTTCAAACCTCTCTGAGATTTTGAAGTCAATAGCATTTGATGGTGATCTGTTGACAATAAAACATGTCATGTCAACTGCTTCAACCCAAAAAGTTTTCGGCAAACCTATTTGCAACCCCACGCACCTTGCATTTTCAAAAAGTGTCATGTTCATCATTTCTAGTACACCATTTTATTGTGGCCCACTTGGTATAGTAAAGTATCTTGTGATATCATCATCCTTGCAATACGTGACGAATTTCTTATCCTTATATTTCATCTCATTATCTGTCTTGAGATATTTGACTTGTTTTCTTGTTTGTTTTTCAACTTCGGCTTTCTATTGCTTGAATTTGGTAAAAACTTCAGATTTTTGCTTCATAAAATAGACCCATAGCTTTCGGGAAAAATCATCAATAAATGTGACAAAGTAAATTGTTCCACTTTTAGAAGGTACACTTATGGGTCTCCACACATCAGAATGTATGTATTGTAAAACTTTCTTAATTGTATGTTGTCCTATATTGAAGCTACCCTGCATTGTTTCTCATACAAACAATACTTGAAAAAACCGAGTTTACATGTTTTCACATTTGTAAGCAAATTCCATTTATGAAGTTCCAACAATCTTTTCTTACTCATATTGCCTAATCTCATTTTCCATAGAGTGGTATCATCAGTATCATTGTCAATAGGAGTAGTTATAGCTACTTTACCTATAATTGTATTCCCTATCAACTTGTATAAATTTTTTCTTTTTTTTTTCTTTTATGACAACCATAGCCCCCTTAATGACTTTAAGGACTCCACCTATTGTCGTGAAAATATATCAATTTAAGTCTAATGCACCCAAGGAAATTAAATTTTTTTGAAATCCGAGAATGCCTAACCTCCTCAAATGTTCTTACCATGTCATTAAACATTTTAACTTTAATAGTTCATATTTCAATGGTTTTGCAAGCCACATTATTATCTATTAGAATAGTACCGCCATTATAAGGACCATAACTAGCAAACCATTCCCTATAAGAG
>JAOXJP010284286.1:0-19261 GCA_025762735.1 Platanus orientalis | reverse complement strand
ATGCCCCATCAATTAATGAGGGCCGGGCCCAAACCCCGGCACGAGCCCTCTCCTATGGGCCCAAGCCTCGGCCCGAGCCTAGCCCGTGCCCACCCCTAACTAGGAAGCTTTGCATGGAATAGAATGGGCGGGACTTTGATAAAATTTCAAAGTCTTGCCCATTTTATTCCATGTGAAGCTCCATGATGTTATGGACAACAAATCTATGATGAAACATCTATCATTTTTTATAAATTAAGGTTTGGAAATCTATGAGAGATGATAATTTATTATGGTTATCTAATTTTTTTGATAAAATTATTAGAATTAAAAAAATACCAGATGAGTAAAGAAAAAATATTGTGATTCTTATTTATGAGAACAAGGAGAAATTCAAAACTACGTCATTTATTGTGAGATTAAGTTTATGAGTCATACAATGAAACAATAGATGAGAGTGATTGAGCATCGATTAAGATGTGAAATTAAAGTATTTGAAAACCAATTGGATTTATGCTTGTGAAATCAACAACTAAAGCTATTTTCCTATTTTGGCAATTGATATAAAAGTATGAAGATAAGAAGAAAGATCTTCACATAGTATTTATTGACTTAGAAAATAAGTATGATAAAGTATAAAAAAAGATCATTTTGTTCGTTTTGAATAAGAAAAGGGTTTCAAGTAGATATATTGACACTGGTGAGGCTTTTCTACGCTTGACATAGAAAACGCCTAGGTCAAGGAGCGACCACATCAGCGTTAAATGTGATTTGCACACGCCCCAAAAAGTGAAAATCACTTTTGGTGGCTGATGTTCCCACCTGCTTGACCATTGATGGATGCTAACAGAGGTTAAGGGTTGGCATATAAAATCCAAGTCGTATTGACATAGTTAAGGATATGGATGAGTTACTATGCATGTAAAGGAGAAGGTGCCATTGTGTATGTTGTGTGCTGATAATATTTTGTTGATTGATGAAATTAGAAAGGGGGTAAATGCTAAGTTAGAACAATAAAAGAATGTTTTAGAACTAAATGGTTTTAAGATAAGTCAGACTAAAACATAATTTATGAAAATGCAAGTTTAACAAAAACAATAATAGAAATAAGGGAATAATTAGAATTGATAACAAACAGATACATTAGAGTGACTATTTTCATTATCTTGGTTCAATCATGCATATAAAAGGGAGATATTGTAGATGATGTTGTTCATAGAAGTAAAGCCCTCAAGATTTAGTGCACCCCCCTAAAGTGCCCCCCCTCTCGCCGCATGCAGGGGTACAATGGGGTTACACCAAATCCTAGCCGGAACTAGAGTGGGATGGTTAAGTGGAGAGGTGTTTATGCAGTATTGTGTAATAAACAAACACCATTAGGTTAAAACTTTTTAAGATAACTATGAGTTTAACCATGTTTTATAAAAAAGAATGCTGGACAACAAACAACATGTACATAAAAACGAGTGTGGCAAAAATGAAGATGTTAAGATAATGAGTGGCAAGACTACAAAAAAATAGAATTAGGAATGAAGGTTTTAGAAAGATAAGAGGAAATACCAAAATTGACATGAATTGAAGTGGTAGGGATAAGCATGACAGCATGTAATTTAACAATATATATGATCTTAAATAAAATGGAATGACATAATAGGATTCATGTAACCAACTCCAAATAATTCGGATACGATTGTTTGTTGTTGTTATCAATCATATAATTATGATCATTCTATTAGATTAATTTTTCCATCAATCACAAATTAAAATCTTCTAAGAAGAGGCACCAAATTCAAAAACACACCATGTGTGAACATGGCATGTATACAATCATTTTTCATCATAGACAACCATTTTCTTTTGGTTAAATGGATTTTCTCCTGTGAAAAAGTTCTTGATGACTTTCTTGAATTAGGTACTGTGTGACATATTGTGAAAAAAAGGTAAAAAAATTTCTTTATGCCTAATGTTGGGGTTTTTTTTTTGGTTCTTGCCAGGAGTCATACAAAACCTAGTACTAGGCAATTTTTGGTAGGGGAAAATTCGCTTTAAAACATTTATTTTCCTTCCAAAATAATTTCCAAAACTTTTTTTCTAAGAGATATATTATCAAAAAAGAAAAGAAACGTAAAGAGAGAGATACTGTGCTACGAGGAACATTTGTCGATTTTTTCTTTTTATTTAATTTTTGGACCGTCGTCGAGTTTAACGAGGAGGAGGGTGAATCCACAAATTTGTTAAGAACTAGGGGTTTTATTGTAACCAGACAACGATATATAAAAGGAGGTTGAAGGGTTTTATTGTTTTCTCGGAGAAATACGAAAGGTGGAAGAGCTTGGCGAGCGCAGGGCTTCTCGTTATCCATTAATCCTTTCTCTGTTCGTTGCCTCTCGTTCCAAGTTTTTTTCGAAGGGGTTTTATTTCTTCTAAATTAGGGTTTTGGGCAATCTTGTTCTCTGCGGAAGAAGTCGAAGCCATGGGTTCAGAATCAACCTTTAACAGTTTGGTTCCTCCGTCCCCGAAGGATTTCGGGAAGAAAAAGAGGGTAAGGATTCAGTACTCATTTCGCTGCAATCCTGTGTTGTATATTTTTTGTTATTATCATTCAGTTTAGCGTTTTCTTCCCTTATTAATTTATTTTTTGGGTTTCGTTATTTATCTTGATTTCATCTGGTATTGGTTCTTCAGACCAACAGGTCTGCGAAATTGAAGCAGTACAAGCTTGACGCCAGACGCGAGCAATGGCTTTCTCAAGGTATGCGAAATCTTGCGTTTACTTCCCCTCCCCCTCTCTCTCTCTCTCACCCTTAAAACCCTTTCTTTTGTTTGGCAAGATTTTTTTGGGGGCTATAAATTGTTGGTTTTGGTAACTAAATTGGATGGACGGGGTTTTTACACAGTCAAGAACAAGGGAGGCAAGGAGGAATCGACCGTTGGTGGTGGATCTTCTCCGTCGTCTTTGCCCCTGACCAATGGGCGGAGCCGACCAATGGAGAATTTGGAAACAAAGTCAAGACGGGAGGAGAACGAGGGATCGGACCTTCATGATAGTGATTTGGAGTCTCTGGCAAATAGTCCGGTCAGCAGTGTCTTGGGTGGTGATGATTCAAGGAAGGATCGCCCCGGGAGTAGCAGTTGTAGCAGCAGAAGCAGCAGCACTAGCGGGTGTTGTTCCGGAAGCGTCAGCGATGAAGAAGAGGATGATGGGTGTCTGGACGACTGGGAGGCCGTTGCCGATGCCTTGACTGCTGATGATAAGCGGCACCAGCCGAATTTAGAACCTCCTGCTGAACCCCAAATCCCCATTGTATCCGTTGATCCTCCCGAATTGCCTAACAATACATCTGGAACCGGTGTTTTGAAATCGGAGTGCAAGAGAACGGTTCCTAGGATTGCGGCAAATGGCCGTGCATGGAGGCCTGATGATGCTTTCCGTCCCCAGGGTCTGCCTAATCTCTCAAAACAGCATAGTTTTCCCATGAACGTTGAGCGTCATTGTGGCCATGGAGCTGTTACCTGGGCCTGCCACAGTTTTACCACCCCGCCTTCATCGTGCCCTATCTGCTATGAAGATCTGGATCTGACAGACTCGAGTTTTCTCCCCTGCTCGTGTGGATTCCGTCTCTGCCTTTTCTGTCACAAGAGGATCCTAGAGGCTGATGGACGTTGTCCGGGTTGTAGGAAGCAGTACGAAATTGGGGAGACGGGTGTGAACGGAGGTGCCTCCTCTCCATTTCGGTTATCTCGTTCTTGTAGCATGAAAACAAGGTTTTAGGAATAGAATCTCTGTTTTCTTGAAATATGATGTATGAGGGATATCTATAATTTTCCTTTTTTAGTGTGTCTGGCGTGTTATGTCCATCAATAGAGCTCTGATTTTCGTTGAGGAAGATGTGAATATAGGGATAGGATTTGAAGCACTCCAGGAACTGAACTGGACCTCATTATGAGTATGATTCTTACCTGAATGGTGCATAAGCTGATGTAGATGATTTATCTGGGTATGTGAATAGATAATGCGGTATAGAAACTGAATACATCAAAATTCAGTGCAATATATTTGTCCTATCTTTTTGGGCTTATACTTGCTAAGCTATTGATGCGTGTATTAAACTTGAATTTGAATGACCCTTCTGCTAAAGAAGTTGTCTGATACGATTATACTACTTGATTGCATTGAATGCATGACCCATCCGTCATGGTGCCATACCCTATGTTGTAGGTGACCAAATTCTCAAGCAAGCTGCATTGCCCGGTTAATCTCTTGTTTTCAAATAGTGGGTTAATATTTTTGCTTTATTTGTGGTAGGATTTATCGTCTTCGATTTTTTTACAAGATATGTTTTTATGGCACTGGAGAGTATGTAGTGTAGGAGCACATTACTTTCTAAGACATATTATGGTTCCCACTTAGCTGAAATGAAAACCAGCTTCCCTTTTCCTTAGCAGCAGTGGAAGGGGATTAAGTATCTGATTTGATCATATCCCTTTGTTCCATTGATTATTTGTGCTAAATGTTTTTCTGTATTCTTTTGTGGCAGTCTCTTATGAGTGCATTATGCAAGTTATAATTCCCAGGAGCACTATATTATCTGCAATATGGTGGTATTACTTTTTCCCCCTGTTTATGCCTTCTGAAATGGAACTTTTTTGGCTTTCTTCTTTTAGTTATTATTCTCATCCTTGTCATTTCAAAAGGGGATATGGATGGTGTCTGCTGCCTGCTTTTCGAGGTAATGAACTTCAGTTTGTTTGAGAATCCTGTAGTACTTATAGGTTGATTATATTTTTAGCTGTACCCGTTACATTGATTGCAAAAGGGGATGAGGAAAAATTGATGTATATGTAATAGAAAAAAAAGAGATGTACATATTGTTCTAGCTCTATTGTGACCAACCCACAGAATAGAAGAAGATGCATATGTTGCTTTGGCTATTTTGTAACAAATATAGAGAATTATAGCATGCCCTTCTTTCAAGGTTTGGTTATTGTCTGCCATTTGGATAACTGAAGGAGGTATGGTGAAAATGCATCCAGGTTTTTCTGTGTCAAAGTTGAAAATATTCCTTTTCAAGGCAGTTATTGTACTAGAAAAGCTCTTTAGGTCCATATTATGCCAGTGTTATTGTTTAGTTTCTATTTCAATTGCAGGCTACTGGTTCTTTTTAGTTCTTAGAAAATGATAAGACCGTGGAAAATGTGGAGAACTAATGTCATAGGTACATGATAGTTTATACGAAAATGTATTTATGTATAGGTTCTATTGTTATACATTGGATATTGAATTAAAACATAAAACATGGTTCATGCTTGTTGTGGTCCACACTCTAAATGTTTTGTTAATGATGGGATATACACTATTATTTGAGAATGATCTTTCCCATTCTTGTACATTTTTGCTTACATTTTGCTATATGTCGATATAATTTTAGTGAATGAATGGGTAATGAGCAAGAAGTAATGCTAAAGCTGGAAGCAGGAAGCGAGGCTCAATAAATCATTGGGAAATGTATCCGAGGTGTTGAGTAGAATGATCAAAAAGGCAGAGATGGGGTTTCTTTCAGGGTTTAGTGTGGGTTCGGAAATTGGAAGGGTTTGAGGTATCTCACCTACAATTTGCAGATGACTTGATGATATTTTGTGATGTTGATGTGAGATAGTTGGGGTATCTCAGATGTATTCTACGATGTTTTGAGGTGATATCGGGTTTAAAGATCAATTCGGCCAAGAGTGAAATATTTTGGGTGGAGGAAGATTGTGATATTGAAAGTCTGCTTGGATTTTAGGATGCAAAATTGGGTATCTTTCTTCTACTTATCTTGGCCTCCTACTAGGGGTGAGTTATAAATCAAAGATGATATGAGAGCCGGTTATTGAAAAGATAATATGCGAGCCGATTATTGAAAAGATATCATTTAAAATTGATTCTTGGAAAGCATCCCTATTTTTAAAAGGTGGGAGATTGACATTGATCAAGACAACCTTGGTTACCATGCCAAACTATTTCTTATCCTTGTTCACGATTCCGGCTTCGGTGGCTAATAGAATGGAGTAGGGTTGTGGTGGCTAGATTTGATGAGAAATCATATTGGGATCCAAAGAGGTTAGGACTTAGGAGGAGACATAGATGTGGGGTATGAAAATGCATAATCTCAGGTAGGGAGACTTTTTGGAAGTGTATTAGGTTTAATCTAGGTTCGGGTGAAAACATTAGTTTCTGGAAATGATTGGTGGATCGGGATGACGCCACTCATGGAGACATTTTCAAATATTTACTAATTGGCATCGGACCCTGGTGCCCAGAGAGCCAAATGATTGGGAATTAGGAGAGATGCTTTATTTACTGGAGATCTTAGGTAATCTTTCCTCTAATATTGGCATGGGAGATGTGTGGAATTGGAAGTTGAATCAGAAGGGGTGTTTCACATCCAAATCTTTCTACACTGAATTATCAAATTTCCCAAGGACCTCCTTTCTCCATAAAGGCATTGGATCCCGAGTATCCCATCCAAAGTATCTTTCTTCTTATGAAATTGTTTTCTTGGATAAATTTCTAACCCTTGATCATCTTCAAAGTAGATGTTGGAACTTGGTTAACAGATATATTTTATATATGGCAAAGTAGGAATCGGTAAATCATCTTTTCATGTATTGTCTTATGGCTAAAGAAGTGTATTTTTTTTCCTTACTCATCTAAAAATTCCTTGTATTTTTTGAAGGCTCTTTAATGATATGATTTCGGGTTGGTGGATGAGTGGTCTTGAGAGTTTTTCCCAAGACATTTGGCATGCCTTGCCAAGGGCTATTTGTTGGGGATTGTGGAGGAAGTGAAACAACAAGATTTTTGAAGATAAGATTTGTAGTAATGCTGATCTGAATTGGTGTATGTTTGAGTGGGCATCGGTGTATGTTTCTTTTGATGAAATAGAATGGTATGCCTTATGGTGTGAGGAATTGTAACTTATCTGGGGTAGGGGAATAGTTTGTTTCTTATCTTATGTCAGCATCACCTTCCCAATGATCCTTTTTGGTTGTACTTGCTAAACTTTTCGTTTCTTTGCTTATTTTAATAAATGATATCCTTACCTCTAAAAAAAAATCATTAGGAAATGAGAAGCGAAAAACAATTAAGAAGTGTTTGGAGAAAAATTAGGAAGTAATTGGGAAGCGAGTAAAGTGCAGTTTGGATGTAACTTAAAAACCATTAAAAAAATATTATGAAATGACTAGGAACAACAACAATAACAACAAATAGCCTTATCCCACCTATTTATGAAATGACTAGGAAATGAAATGAAAATAATAGGTGAATAATTGGTTACTAAATACTAATAAGAAGTAAATAACAAAAGTCTACAATCAATAAGTACCACTTGATTAATAATAGGAAGTAAATAACAATGAGTTACAATCAATTATTTCAACTAAAGGGTGACCCAACGCATGAGGCTCCCGTTAACGCGGGGTCTGGGGAGGGCAAGATGTACAATAAATTATTTCAACTATAATATAATAAAGTGGATAAACTCATTTAAAGTAATAAAAAGATTAAACACAATATTATGTAGTGACAAAGAATCATGACATATAAATCAATATGTAAACCACTTATTATTAGTATGGTTAGCCATACCTTAGATTTTAGCTTACATTAGATTTTTTGTAGATATGACAGTTATAAGACCAGTCATGCTTTATGGAGCAGAATGTTGGGCAGCCAACAAACAACATGTACATAAAATGAGTGTGGCTGAAATGAGGATGTTGAGATGGATGAGTGGCAAGACTAGAAAGGATAAAATTTGGAATGAATCCATTCGTGGGAGTTTAGATGTAGCACCAATAGGTGATAAAATAAGGGAAAGTCGATTGAGATGGTTTGGGCATATGCAACGAAGACCAATGACTGCACCAGTGATGCGGAGTGAGACAATACAAGTGGAAGGTGCTAGAAGGACTAGAGGAAGACCAAAATTGACTTGGGTTGAGGTTGTAAGGAGGGACATGGCAGCTTGTAATTTAATGACAGATATGGCCCAAAACAGAGCGGAATGGTGGAACAGGATTCGTGTAGCCGACCCCAAATGGTTGGGATAAGGCTGTTGTTGATATTTTTTTATTGGATTGAAATAAAATATTATCAACAATAAATTCAATTCTATATCTCAATAGATATATTTAATTCAATGACAATAGTATATGATTTACATTAAATAAAATACAATCTTGTTTTGTTTTTTTTGGTTGAGAAAAATACAATATTGTTTCTTGGATCATTTATTAGTCAATTCTCAAGACGTTTATACTCTCTTCTCCAAAGGCTTTTACTTGCTTCTTTAAATAACTTCTACTTGCTTTTCTAATAGCTTCATTGCGCTTCCCAAGTGTGAGATGCGCACTTCCCACTACTTAAGGAAGTGGAATGGAATTGAGTTCCCAAACGAGCTTGATGTAGACCGGCCCGCATCAAGTGGTCCCAAGACTCATGGACTAGGGTCAAGAATAGGTCCATGCCTGGTCTAATAGGCCCAGTCCAATCCAATTGTGTGTAACAACCAATCAAACAAATTAGGTGTTAAATCCTTGCCAAATTAGATTGTCATTCGGATCAATAAGGCATTAAATCATGATTGCTTTGACTAGAATAGTTATTTAGATTCTAATTTAGTTCCTTTATTTGGCTTAGTCTATATTTAACGAATATCTAGTATAAATTCATTGAATGTTTGTGGTAGGAAAAGAAATTTATGTACCAAAAAAATAAAACTACTTTATTTGGATTCCCTTATATTCTTAGTTCATCAATAAAATTCAGAAAATTTCTTCCATTTGTTAGAACACATAAGTGTTGTGTGACTTGAAAGTTCTTACACTTGGGCGGATTCTTCTACCAATCCGCATCAGATTGGCATTAGAGCTAAATCCTCGGTGGATCGTGCTTTGGATCAACTTGTAAGTTGATCTTAGTTCTTCAATTTATCTTTGTCTTATATTTAATTTCTTATCATCCATCAATTGTCTTCCTTTTCATCTTGCATTTAATTACATTTTTTTATATTATTTTACACCCCTCCCATAAAAGCCAACCTCCAAAGCTCACCTTAACCATGTTGATAATTATTTAGAACTTCCCAAGACCCATATACAAACCACCCTTTTAGACCATTTTATATTGGTCCCATCTGAACCATATCTAGCCACTTGCAGGAACTTCCTACCATTGTTTTAGTAACAAAAAAATGGTGCATCTATGTCATTATTACATATTGTTTTTTGTTTTTGTACATTTGCCCTTTTTGTAGCTTATTTTCAAGTCAACTTCAACACCTTCTACGCTTTTTCTTGCATAGCTTTTACTTCTACTTTTGTCAATATTACTTTTCAAATACGTTGTCTAGCTGTAGCGGTCGCACACTCACACCTGTTGAGGGAGGCTTACTGATCAACAATGAGATAGTTGTATCACTGAGTTATCAAAAGAGGTCTATTTAGAAACTGTTGTTGACCAACTGAGAAGAGAAATGCATGATGAGCTACATGGTTCAAATGAAGATTCAAATTCTAAACCAAATCTTCAAGCGTAACCTTCAGTAATGCAGAAAGAAACCTTGACAAGCCTCTAGGAGTACCCAAAAAAAAAAAAAAGTCATCACGAAGAAAGTCTGAGTTGAAGTTCTAGACTTCACTGGTCGTTTTGATGCAAAGGGATTTGTTGATTGGATTACCACACTTGAGGATTATTTCGCATGGTATGATATGGATGATGCTCAACGAGTAACCTTTGTTAAGGTTAAGCTAAAGGGTCCAACTTGGTGGCGCAACATTGATCACTAGATGGGTTGACATGAGATGAAAGTTGGAAAGTAAGTATATGTGTAACACCCTTGAACCCGAACTCGGATATGGGATCCGTAAGCGCCTTGGATTCAGATTGATACATTGATTTGATCACCAATGTTCACAATCCGATAGTTATAATTCAATAGCCAAAGGTTCTCACATAATCACATTCTTAGTTTGATAATCGCGGAAGCGTTCTCATATTCATTAGGTCACAATAGTTCAATAATCAATAAGTCATAGTGGATAACATGCTATAACCTCCAATGGGGTGCCGTTTCACTTAAATATCAACAAAAGGGAAAATAAAAACTTTCCCAAGTATGTCTATACAATATAAAATGTCCAGAATATCCATAATAACAACTATGATGAACGATAAGGGTTAGAGTTATTGAAAGCAAGTCACTATGGCGGATGACCTGCTCAGTCTGAAAAACAAACGGTTGGATTAGTCCCAACCTGTAAGCAATTTAACTAACTATAGATAAGATGAAGAAAAAATCATAAATTTGAGTACTAATAAGTCCAAAAGTCAATACAAAACTAAACAGATATCGAAACAATAAACATAATCATACTCGTACAAACTGAACAATAATCAGATATCATTCTAAAGTCGAAGGTCCAATACAAAGTTTTAAATTTGAATAAAGAATTCTGATTTTACAATTCAGAGTTCAATGTTAAATACTGAAAAAGAATCGGGGTCCAAACAAATAATTCAATATGAAGATCAAAGTCTATGAGTTCAATGACATATATTAGTTTCAAAGGATCTGATGTTCAATGATTTGATTTGAAGTGTTCAAAGTTCAATAATTCAAAAGGTCTAAAGTTCACATGGTTCATAGTGTTCAGAGTTCAATGATTCAAAGTGTTTGAAGTTCAATTATTTAAAGTGTTCAAAGTTCAAAGTTTAAAAGGTCCAATGTTTAATGTTCCAAAGGTTCAAAGTAAAGTATTCGTATGCTCTGATCAACCTCAGGGGTAGGGTCTATATCCCATGCTAAACCCCACAAGTAGAGTCAATGTCTTTGTTGTAACCTCAGGGGTAGGGTCTTGATCTTCTAATAATCTCTAGAAGTAAAGCCAATATCCATGAAACTAAAGAGCATGTCCGAAGTACTTTCTCACACTTAGCTTGGTGATAAGGCCCAAAATGTCGATAGTCACACTTAGCCCTGTGACGGGGCTTAAAATGGGTCAAATGTTCGAAATCCAATAGGGTTCACATCAATAAATTTGAAGGTTCACATATTTCCGATAATCTGAATATTTCTATAATGCATAAAACGAATATAAGTATAACATTGCAATGATTCATCATTTCAAAGGTATATGATTCACTTAGATTCAATGCAGTACATGATTTGATGTTTACAAAGCCGGAGTCACAATAATTCTCTATGATTTCACATAAAATCAATGATTCAAAACATGTAATAGGATTTGATGGTCTACATAGTTCATATGATCACATCGGGAGTATAAAGCTCATTAGAATCAATGCGTTTAATACAAATGTATATAAATAATTTTTTCAATGAATCTAAGCGTAGAGATCAATCGAATATCACTTCTAATGTCCAAGCAAAGGGAAAAACAAGCTTGCCTATCAATTTAATCATTAATAGTGTGTAAATCTTAAAGGATTCACAATTTTACACAGATTTTTAAAGATTCACATGGATAAAATTCAGATTTCACATGATCTAAAAGATTCAACGAAGGAAATCAGTCCACACAATGTTTAAGAACAATAATTTTTCACAAAATAGATGTAGATCTAAAGATCAAACATGGTTCAATGGTTCAAAGCCTAGATCTACAAAATTTTCAGAGGATTCACACTCAAATTCACATAATCTAAAAATTCTAAGAAGGGAATACCACATAGTAGCCTTAGTAAGAAAGATTACTTACTAAATAGGCTTAAATCCAAGGATCAAACAAAGTTCAAAGGTTTAGCCAATGATTTTTCAGAATTTTATAAGATTTCCAAGGAGAAAGTACATATCATGCATAAAAAGTAAGATAAACAATCTTATCGAATTCTTTGTTTCTTGTCAAAGTTTCTTCACTTCAATCTCTCAAATCACTTTTCTATAAAATTAGTGTAGATCTAATATCAAATGAATGAATCTAAGAAGATCAGGGGAAAAAATCATCTAATCTAACAAAATTCCCAAAAATGGGTTGAACTTACCAAATTGGGGAAAAATTTCTCTTCCTTCCTCTCAAATCTCCTAATTCTCTCATCTCTCTCTTTTTTTCTATGTTTTAAGTGGTCTAATAGACCCAAATGAGATCATAGAGTGGTTATATTTCGTCACAAACGAGATCCCACTCGTGTGGAGGTCGAATTAGAATGAGCCACATTATTTTCGTATGCGGCCTTTATGTTTCTAGATCTATGATTTGTGACCGATCATGAGATTTGTGATTAGTCAATCTTGTGATCGATCATGGATCTTGTGATCGGTCAGGGTTTTTTTGTGATTGATTAGGGACAAGTCTAAGCAACACCCGAATGGTGTGACCTGTGTTTGTGATTTGTGTGTGATTGGTCACACCTGGAAGTCTCATGATCGGTCACACATGGAATTTTGCTTTATTTTATGGGTTTCTCCACCTTAGGTCTTTAGAATCCAACCTAAGTGGTCCAAGGGTTCTTTAGCTTATTCCAAACCATGTCTAGGTCGTTCGAACGTTGATGATGGTTCTCGTGCTTAAAATTACATTAGGGTTCAAATTAGACACATAGTGTCGGGTCTAGATTTTTTGAATTTACTTGATTAAGGTGCAGGGTGTAACAATGTCTTCAGATTACATTGTTACCCATTTCTAAGAATTCCTGACATTCAAGCAAGAAACTTTATCAGTGGATGATTACACTGAGAAATCCGATGGGCTTACTATCTGTTACTAGTTTGGAGAAGCTGATCACGTGGCTGTTAACTGCTATCGAATTGGATTGCACCATGAGATCCAATGTGAGATGGTAATGTATGATTTTGGATTTGTTGATGACATTCATTGGAAGGCTTGCCAAGTTGAACAATTAAGACAACAAAATCTTTTGCATTTTGACTTTTCAATTAGTCTTTTGTTAAGAGAGGTCTAGATTCACAGCTTAATCGGACTCCATCCCAAGGCTACAGACCACTTTGTTACCCATTGCAGTCCTGCCCACAAGTGTAGACATTGCCTTTGAGGATATCACAACATGTGCAACGCCCTCCACCATAAAATGGATATCATGGGTAGGCAAGGCTGTAAATACCCAATAACAAAGGGAGAGGTTGTACTCCTAATCCTCCCTAGGCTAGATCGGCAGGATGTCAATTGATTCCATTGTGGACAGAAATGCTACTTTTTTTATGAATGCTCACAAGCTAGGAACCTTAATTACTGTGGTAACAAAGATGATTCATATTATCAAGATGACTTTGGGTATTATGATGAGCACATTAAGGTAGAGCAACCTAATGAATAGTTTGTATCAACTTATCAAAAATAAAATAAAAAATGAATAGTTCGTATCACAATATGAAGACTCCTTTGCTGAAACTACAGTCGAAGTTGAAATTGAAGGTCTCATACATATTATACGTCGACTCCTTACCACTACTAAGGAGGAAGTGGAAGATTGGGGACGGACCACTATATTCCGTATGCGGGTGAAGTGTCAAGGCAAGTTATGTAACAAGATTATTGATGGCGGCAATGCGATGAACATTGTCTAACAAGAGGTAATCAATAAGCTCAAATTGCCAACTGAGAAACATCCAAAACCATACAAGGTTGCATGGGTTGATGACATTGCCATTCCCGAGACCTAAAGGTGCTTGTTATCTTTCAAAATCGGTGTCTACAAAGATGATGTTTGGTGTGATGTAATCCTACCCACATACTAGTCAACCTTGGTTCTTTGGTCAAAAGGTACAAAGCGATGGTGAAGCTAACACGCATGCTTTTATATGGCAAGGTCATCACATGCACCTTCGTCTATTATAACTAACTTTGACTCCATAGACATCCCCGTCATTGACAAATTTTTGTGTTCTCAGCATGTGGAATTTTGAAGAAAGGAAAATGGCTTATTGTTTGGTCGAAAGGTATATAGTGACGGGGAAGCTAACACACATGCTTTTATATGGCAAGGTCATCACATTCACCTTCGTCTATTATAACTAACCTTGACTCCATAGACATCCCCATCGTTGACAAACTCTTGTGTTCTCAGCATGTGGAATTTTGAAGAAGAAAGGAAAATGGCATATTGTTTGCCTTCAAAATAGTGATAGGAACCTATATTTGATCAAGATGAATACATTCCTAGTGAAATCAAATCCATGCTTCATGATTTCCAAGATTTAGTTCTTGATAAGATCCTTAAGAGATTGCCTCCAATACAAGACAATCAACATGCCATAGATTTGGTTCCTTGCGCATCCTTACCCAACTTACTAGCTTACCAGATGAGCCCAACCGAGCATGCTGAGTTGAAGCATCAAATCGATGAACTACTACGAAAGGGTTGCATCCGAGAGAGCTTAAGTCCTTTGCTATGCCAGTTCTTCATACTCCCAAAATGATGGAAGTTGGTGGATGTGCATGGATAGATGAGCTATTAATAAAATCAGAATGAAATACTGGTTTCCAATTTCTCGGCTTGATGATATGCTAGACTTAATGCTAGGTGTTAATGTCTTCTCCAAGATAGATCTTTGCAGTGAATACCACTAGATATGCATCCAAACTGGTGAGCATGTGGAATTTTGAAGAAGAAAGGAAAATGGCATATTTTTTGCCTTTCAAAATAAGGATAGGAACCTATATCTGATCAAGATGAATACATTCCAAGTGAAGTCAAATCCATGCTTTGTGATTTCTAATATTTAGTTCTTGATAAAATCCTCAAGGGATTGCCTCAAATACATGACATTCAACATGCCATAGACTTGGTTCGTGGTGCATCCTTACCTGACTTACTAACTTACCAGATGAGCCCGACCAAACATGCTGAGTTGCAACTTCAAGTCAATGAACTATTGCGAAAGGGTTGCATTTGAGAGAGCTTAAGTCCATTTGTTGTGCCAGTTCTTCATACTCTCAAAATGATGGAAGTTGGCAGCTGTGCATGGATAGATAAGCTATTAATAAAATCATAGTGAAATATTAGTTTCCAATTTCTCGGCTTGATGATATGGTAGATTTAATGCTAGGTGTTAGTGTATTCTCCAAGATAGATCTTTGTAGCGAAGACCACTAGATATGCATTCAAACTGGGGATGAATAGAAGACAACATTCAAAATGAAGGACGGTTTGTATGAGTAGCTTATTATGCCATTCGGCCTTACAAATGCACCAAGCATTTTCATGCATGTTATGACATAATTGCTTTGTCCTTTTATTGGCAAGTTTGTTATTGTTTGGCGAAATTCTTGTTTGCAATAAGTCTAAGGAAGAGCACCTCAATCATCTGCGTCATATCTTCAGAGTCCTTCGCTATGAGCGTTTCTACATCAACCTCAAGAAGCGTACTGATGTAGGACAAGGAGAAAAAAAATCTTGAAACTATTAGATTGCTTGCAATCTTTTGAAGATTATCAATTTTCTTTTATGGATCGCTAAGGTAATTTATATACTAATGTTTAGCACATGAAGCAATAAAAGACTCTTGATTTGATTCTTCAATAGATAATTTGTAATAAAAAGAAGAAGAAGAAAAAAAAAAGAATAGAGAAAGAGAGAAAAATACCAGTGAAGTCACACCAATGGCTTCCTAGGAGTTTCACCTAGGGTTGAAAGCATCACACCTTCAAGATTCTGGAGTCACACTAGACAACAAAGAAAAATTGTGGTCTTGAAATTCATCAAGAATCATCATTCTTCCTTAATAAAATTGTGGGTTACAAGTATATATATAGAATTTATATGTCAATCTTTCCAAATCTTACTTTAACTAGACTTCTTAAAAATAAAACTTCTAAATAACTAAATCCCGTCCTTAAGTGATACCTGCTAGATTTTAGCCATAACTTTCCCAAATCATATCGGATTCTCAAGATCTTGGTCTTGTTGGAAAAAGACTAAATAACCTTTCAAATGGCTCCAAATTCATCCCAAACGGGTAAGTTTTGACTTTCCAAAATGGGGCCTAAAGAAAAGTGATCACTTTTCTTTGAAATTAAATAAAACCTAATCTATTTGGAAATAAATTAAAATCTTTGAACTTACTAATAAGAAACTAACCTAGATTAACCTAAAATTGACCAAATAAAAAAATTTCCATGCAAAATCTCAAACCCAAACATTGCTGATCCTTTCTGGTGGAGGATACAAATTGGAATGGTCCTACCAGAATTAAGAAGGGTGATGGGAATTCAATAATCACTTACAGAATTCAAGAAAAGGAGCGGGTGGTTTGTTTAATGAGTTCTTATCCTTGCTGTCCAAGAACAGCAAGTTTGATGCTTAAAAGGGTGCTGCATGAAGTGATTTAGGGAGGGTTTATTGGGTTGAAATCTTCAGCAGGGTTTAGGCTAATTTGGTGCTGCCGTAAGACTATTTGGGAATGGGTTTTGGTTTTGATGGACCAAAACTAAAGAGATTAATGGGGAATGTCAACCGCAGGGTCTTAGTGGGGGTTTAGATTGTTTTCTTGAAAGAAAACAAAAGTAAAAATTGGTATAGGGGTGGTCGGCAGGTATGAGTAGACTTAAACAAGTTGGGAATAGGGTTTAAAAGATAGGGAATGGCAAGAAGTCAGTCAAGAATGAATCTTTAATCAAGAAACTAGTCAACAGTGCAAGTAATTCCAAGAAGATAACAAGAATGGAGATAGAATCAGGAATTAGAGAGAAGAAAGAGAGAAAGAGAGGGAGAACTTACGTGAGAGAGAGAGAGAGAGAGAGAGTCATGGGTTGCTCCAAAACAAAAATTTTATTGATTCCCCAAAACTGAAAATACATCCCCAATCGTGTGGTATATAAAGACCACATTTTAAAAGGAATAAAAAGACTAAATTACCCTTAATAGAAGTGGCTGTACAACTGCCCTTCTTTACACCAATTAAACTCTTGAAAAGAAACACCTAGACTTCTAGATAATTACAACTAGCTACCTCCTAATGGCATAAACCTTATTACACATATTTCCTCTTTAATAAACTCCTAAAAACATGGAATTATAAATTAATTATTATTGGCTGCATGTTTCCTTAAATCTTGGCCTTGACCTTTGGCTTCCAAAATGGGTCATTAATCTCTAGCCAATGAAATGCTGCTGCATCACTTTCTTTCTAAAACTCTAGGTCGAGTTTTTTCAAACAAGGGTGGTTTGATGCGGACATTAGAGCTAGGTGGGATCCACATGGCTTGGTGGGGTCCACACGAGGAGACACGTGAAGACACATGGAGGAGCATCTTTGGAACACATGGAGTCTTTTAGAGTCTATTTGAGTATTTTTACTGCTTTACATAATAGTTTATGATTTATTAGAGGTTAGGACATGATGGTCATTATGGTTTTTGTTTTTGGGTCTTTTAAAAATAAGACATTGTTGCCAAGGGTATTTTATTAATTTTAGTGAGTCAAATCAAAGTGGGGTCTTCTTGAAGTGCTGGTCAAAATCTTCTAGAAGAGCTTGATTTTGAGACTTTTTGTTTTTAGAAAGTCAATGTTTTAATAGTTTTGAGTTTAGAAAAGTCTCAGTATCAAGTAAGCTAGTATTTTATTAATTTTGGTGAGTCAACAAATCAAAGTGGTGCCCTCTTAGAGTGTGTGTCGAAATCCTCTAGAAGGTCTTTATTTTGACATTTTTTGTTTTTAGAAAGTCAAGGTTTTAGTAGTTTTGAGTATAAGAAAGTCTTAGGTATCAAGTAAGTTAATAGTTTAGGAGTTTCTAATTTGGTTTCTTGCTATTTTTTTGAGTTCGTGAGCCTATATATAAAGCTGCACATTTTTGGATTGGTATGCAATGGATGAATAAAAAAAATTCCAGTTTTTGCTACCAACAATTTGGGTTGCAATCTCTCTTCAAGTTTTGTGCCAAAGCTTAAACCTGGGTGTGCGGTAGGGTTTTTTTCCTCTAGAAAGTACGCTTTATTTCTTTTTTCTTCTTTTCCTTTGTTTATTTGTTGTTTTCTACTATTCTAGCTAGGGTTCAAGTTTGCTAATCTATTGGAAAAGATTCTCTATTGGTTTTGGCAAACCTCCATTAAAGAATTTCCCAAAGCCTGGAAATTTATAATTTCATATAGTAAACTTGATCCAAATCTTGTGAAATTTTAGTTATAGGACCCTGATATATGTTAGAATTTACCAGTAAAATTTGGTAGTTTTCTTACGCATGACCAGGGGAATTATGGTAATTTCGGGTTTATGCCTAGAAATTTCAGAATTATCCTTTTGGGTTATTTCTTTCAATTTTCTTCCCATTTTCTATCATAAACTCTTTTAGCTTCCTTTCCTTTCATTCTATTCTTTAAATTTTAAAATTCTTGGCTACTTGTGTGATGTAAAGATTAATTCTTGGTAGATCAAAGTGTGTTCTTCCTTCAGGTATTAAATTGTTGATTCTTTAAGATACTTGATGATATCTTACATCAAATTTGGATATCCTCTTTATTGTGCCCAATCAAAAGGTGATGGGGAAATCAAGAATCACTAAAAGGGAATAAGAATTAGATTCTTAAAGAGGAAAGAGTGAAAATTTCAGCAAGTATAAAAGGGATAGATGAAATAGAATCAAGAAAGAAAGAAAATGATAGTGGGAAAAACTTGAAGGGCAATTTTGTAATTTCTAGGATAGACCCACAAAATTACCAAAATACCCCTGGCCGCACGTCATAAAATCCTGATATTTTGTGAAGTGATTCTGACGTTTATGGAGGGTATATATACCAAATTTTAAAAGATTCTATTCGTAAAAATAAAGGGTATGTATACCAAATTTTAAAAGAGTCTATTCATAAAAATAAAAAAATTAAAAGATTCTGACAATTCTAGCTATATATATATTGAAGAATCAATTCAATTCTAGCTATATTAAACTATATAACAACTTAGATTTTGGAATCTTGAAATTCAAGAAGCTAGAAAACTAAGAAGTAAGATTATACAAGAACTAAGAGAATTAAGGGAGAAGTTCAAGTATTCAAGATGATTAGCAAGTAGACTTATGAAGACAATGAAGAAGGTGGGTAAGGCATGTGGGTTCAAGAAATACAATTAAGAAGGGTTCTTGATAGTGGTTCTCAAGTTCTTTAATGTTGGAGATAAGAAATCAGTAAGAAAGATTAAATACTAAGAAGAAAGAAAGCAAGAAAGAATGAAGAAAAAAAGAGAGGAAGAGAGAAGAGAGAAGAGCGAGAAAGAAGCGAGAGAGAGAGAACGCTTACCTCACTCTTGGAGGTAGAGAGAGGAGAGAGAGGG